>CM055760.1:6047312-6184812 GCA_029465975.1 Dallia pectoralis | reverse complement strand
ACTCCAATCTACCTCCTCCTCTTCCTCACTTGTATTCCATCTTCCTCACTCCTCTTCCACCTCTTCCTCTCCCTCACTTCTCTTCTTCCCCCTCCATCTTCTTATCTTCCTCACTCCTCTTCCACCTCCTCCTCTTCCTCACTTCTCTTCTCCCCCCTCCACCCCTTTATCTTCCTCACTCCTCTTCCACCTCCTCCTCTTCCTCACTTCTCTTCTTCCCCCTCCACCCCTTTATCTTCCTCACTCCTCTTCCACCTCCTCCTCTTCCTCACTTCTCTTCTTCCCCCTCCACCCCTTTATCTTCCTCACTCCTCTTCCACCTCCTCCTCTTCCTCACTTCTCTTCTTCCCCCTCCACCCCTTTATCTTCCTCACTCCTCTTCCACCTCCTCCTCTTCCTCACTTCTCTTCTTCCCCCTCCACCCCTTTATCTTCCTCACTCCTCTTCCACCTCCTCCTCTTCCTCACTTCTCTTCTTCCCCCTCCACCCCTTTATCTTCCTCACTCCTCTTCCACCTCCTCCTCTTCCTCACTTCTCTTCTTCCCCCTCCATCTTCTTATCTTCCTCACTGCTCCTCCACATTTGTGTCAGTATCTTCTGTGTTGCTGTTTCCTGAATAACCACTATATTTATTTTCCGGCCTCTAAGGAAGAATATTCTTAGTTTATTTCAAATATTTATCTTAATTTGATAAGTGCCCTTTTCGCCCAGCGTATGATAACAGAAACTCTGTGTTTAGAGGTATTAAATAAATCATCCAGTCAGGCAGCGTCCATAGAAAACAAAGTAGCTTGGCCTTGGAGGTTCTTAACTCCTAAACCCAATCTGTGCTCAGTGTTTTGTGTGTGTGTGTGTGTGTGTGTGTGTGTGTGTGTGTGTGTGCGTGCGTGTGTGTGTGTGTGTGTGTGTGAATAATGGTGGTTCTGGTTGTCAGAGTGTATTTTCAGTTGAATGCCAGAGTGTGGAGAAAAGGATAGACAAGAAAAGATGAAAATATGTTTGCGAGCAACACCAAGTAGTATTGTTACAGACACCACAGACATAACAGACACCACAGACATAACAGACACCACAGACACCATAGACATTACAGACACCATAGACATTACAGACACCACAGACATTACAGGCACCACAGACATTACAGACACCACAGACATTACAGACACCACAGACATTACAGGCACCACAGACATTACAGACACCACAGACATTACCGACACCACAGACATTACAGACACCACAGACATTACAGACACCACAGACATTACAGGCACTACAGACATTACAGACACCACAGACATTACAGACACCACAGACATTACCGACACCACAGACACCACAGACATTACAGACACCACAGACACCACAGACATTACAGACACCACAGACATTACAGACACCACAGACATTACAGACACCACAGACACCACAGACATTACAGACACCACAGACATCACAGACACCACAGACATTACAGGCACTTCAATAATGGCGCTTTTCCACTACATAGAACCAGCTCGACTTGACTTGGCCCGATTCGGCTCGGCTAGCTTTCGTTCCGTTGTCCATTGCAGATAGTACCTGCACAATAGTACCCGGTCGTCATAGCGACGCGGCAGGAAACTGCTGTGACGTAATCTTCTACGCGACACACACTCGCTACCCAC
This sequence comes from Dallia pectoralis, assembly GCA_029465975.1. Taxonomy (NCBI): domain Eukaryota; kingdom Metazoa; phylum Chordata; class Actinopteri; order Esociformes; family Umbridae; genus Dallia; species Dallia pectoralis. The sequence continues at coordinate 6,183,142 of CM055760.1, read as the reverse complement.
ACACACACAAGACAATGGAGGAAATCGAGTGTATGCTGTGTTAGACCGTGAGATGTGGCTGTTTCTCACGGCGCATTCTTTCGGTTTGCCATAGTATTCGGAATGGATAATATGTACAGCTCTCACGCAATCTCTGGCCAAACTATTTAAAAATGGTGGGATTACTCAGGATACTACAGTACATCTGGCGCATGCAATGATGACACAGTGAATAGTGACGATTCTCTGACCAATCAGCAGTCTGCCGTGTTTTCACGTCACATTTTAGTATCGCCTCAGCTCGCTCAGAAGCTCGCCCGAGGTGGTACGAAAAAGAGTACCTGGAAGCAGGTACAGGTACAACTTTTACCCAGTTGAAAACCAAAAAAGCAGAGTCGAGTCGAGCTGAGGCGAGCTGGTTCTGTGCAGTGGAAAAGCGCCATAAATTTACCAAGTTCCCACAGTGAGACACAAATGCTTCGTTCTCTGCTAATTACTCAGATTATCTAAGACACTGTTCACTCTGTGTATATCTTTTCCCTTTTGTGTGATTCTCTTTCGCTTTTCCACCTCTGAATGTCTGTTGTAGATCTGTCTGAATTCCTCGTTGTCTGTGTCTTTTGAATTCTGCTGTTCTCCTCCTTTCCACTTTGACGTGTTGTGTGTAAACTGGACTCAAACTCCTTTCGGGTTCTCTACCTCAACACGTAGTCGGACATGTCACTCGTTACGTCTCTGGCTCGGGACTTAGCCTCGATACACTCAGATGTGGATAGTCGTGTGGGTTCAACAGAATGGTTTACGAACACTGACTTAATTCAGACACAGTTTTCCCTCTGCGGTTTACCTAGTTAAATCTACGTCACATCCATTACAGACATACTGGACTAAGACCGGCCAGACCGTGGAATAAGATTAAGCTGACCTGAACACAGTGAAAATCACACACACGGCTCGAATCCCGACCCCAGACTTTAAACGATACGTGTTATCCTCTAGGATTTGATCGCGCTGACGTTTTGGCCTTTTAAATACAGGTGCACTCAATCCACACAGTTAATAAGCAGTCTTAAAGTGATAGTTACAGATTGCACTGTCGAACTGTGTCGTCAGCAGAACCGTTGCGCAGCATTTTCATGCCTGTTACGAAGGCAGGTAGAGGTATCTTAGCGAACCGATGCTCATCAGAACTGTCTACCGTTCGCTCTTCTTGCAGACGTTATGCTGCGACACATAGCAATAGCACAAGACAATAGCATGCTGGGACAGAGAAATAGTGTCCGCTGGTTCGTCCTTGAGCCTCCCCGTGACGTGGTTTACCATCATGGGAATTGAGGATCCGGAGATGCGTTCCGTTTCTTATTAAAACATGATTTCCTTTCTTTCCTAATTGCCTAGGTCCCACGGGACGGAATGCTTCTTGGATTTCAGACTATTTGGTCTCTCCTCAAACCAATAAACAGCGCGGTCTGCACCGGCGCTCCGTTGGCGTGGTGTGTGTCGTGGTGGTGGTAGGCCAGGACGTAAGGTTGTTGGCGGTGTTCTCCGGTGTGGACTTTTTCACGCCAAGAAAAAGGATTAGGCCACTATGAATAAAGGAGATACCTCTATTGAGGGAGAGAGAAAGAGAGATAGATAGTTAGAGGATGAAGAAGCGGTAATGTAAGATTAACTTGGTCTTCTTCCCGACACTTAGCTCTACGATTCTTCCTCTCTTCGCTTGACGGACTCGCTTTCGTTGAGTCAAGTTTCCTACTCGACGTGTTAGTGAACGTCCAGATGTCTGGAGGAGGTCCAGAAGCTTCTGGCCGCCTCAACACAAAGCTGGCCGCCTCCGGCTAATCTACGTAGTACAGAAGAGGAGGTTTGTTTTACTTCAAATGCGGTGTTATTTTTCATCACTTGATGGCTCACTTCAGCGTGGCTCCGACTGATAACTTGCAGTTGGAATAGTTGATTGGATCAAACCGTTTCAACACCTGCGACAGAACAACGAGAAACCCATCACACAGAATCATCGTTCACTGCTTATCTCTAGCACAAAATGCCATTCTTTCCTCTCGTCTCTTTATTTCTCACCGAGCCTGGGAATGTGTCAGGACAATACTTCATCAAAACAGTTTTTACTTTCCCGGTCTTGTCTTATCAATTCAAGGAATTAGAAAAAATGTCCACAGATTTATTAGTAACACGCAAAGTAATAGTACCGGTAGTAGAGTTTGTCAACTCACCTAATAATAACCACAATCCTAATAGTAATGTAATAGTAACTGCGGTGATATTTGTCAAAGTAAAACATCTAGTAAAGCACATATTACCTGGGTGAAGAAAAAACAACAGTTTTAGCTACAGTATTGTTCTAAAATGAGTATAATATATACTGTAGTTGTCACATCCTGGCAGTACAGGACCACCGTGCCTGTGAGATCCTCATTTAGAGCGTAGACACCTGTTCGTCGATATTGTCCTCGTCTGTGTTCCTAATCACGGTCCCAATTTAAGTTCCTCCCTCCCCCTTGTATCATGTCGGGAATCGTTTCAAAATCCACCCTCATTGTAACAGCTCACGTCGTGTTTAAGTATCGTTACGTCTCAGTTCTTTTCGTTAACAGTAATGTCTGTGTCCTGCCTTCTACAAGCATAGTTACAGTAACAGTAGCACAGTAATAGCCTCAATTAGCCAGTGGTTTGTCCTCCGCGAGTGGACGGGGCGATGGAGCGAAGCATCCGTCTAGCAACACCGCCATGTCTAAAACAGTCTACGCTACCCACCCAAGAATCAACACACTATAAACCTAACAAAAGCTGCTTTGTCTGTCTGACTGGCCTTCTTGGATATACTTTTAGCACTTATATTTTCTCAGGCTCGGAAATGTTGCTAAACCAGAATACAAAATTGCAGTCTTTCAGTTTATTTGAGTCAGTTCTTTGTGTGGACGACATATTTCTATTATGACAAAACAGACTAAACAGAGTTCCAGCTCTGGGCTGATGACCTTTGACCCACCCAGGGGTTTTCATTTTCTGTCTGTCATTTTATTGGCTCCTCTTTGGATTCCATATGTACAGTGCGTTTATAGAAGCAGAGAACAGTGAGTTCCATACAGACAGGAGGATGGACAGTAACAATTGACTTAATGCACAGGGAAGACAGCCAGCTAGTTTTAGTGTTTTTAGTTTTCTCTAATTAATTTCACCTCTCATCAGCGCTTAGTCAGGTTCTCTGCGCGGTTTTGAGTGATGATATCAGTTGTGACTACAAATTAAATCCTACTGGTCAGATAGGTGATATGGTTTGAACTCTTGGGTTGTCATATAATCAAATCTAATGTAAAATTGTGTTTATATATGTGTTCAATATTTTTGATGGCGTTGAGTCATCAGTCAATCTCCTAGTTCTGGATGGCTGCTGTGTTTAATAGTAAACCTCTCCTTAACTAACCTGAATCATTTTGCTAATCTAACCTACTCTAGTACCAGCACACCTGGGCTGCGTTCAGTTTCTTTTCTTTTTTAACGCTTTTGAACGTACAATTGAAACGGCAATGTGCTGAATGACTTGTGAAAACACTGGGAGGGTTTGCGTTGTGGGTTTGGAAACGCTGACAGAATGGCCACTGTCCTTTAAAAACGTACTTAATTGCTTTCAGCTACGCCTCGGAATATCTCAAAATCTGTTTTAGATTGTCACATGGAGACGTTTGGTGCAGCATAAACACTTTCGAAAACGTAGCGATTTTCCAGCAAACTGAACGCACCTCTGATTCAAGTGGTAAACAAACAACAATGCCTTCATTAGTCCAGGTGCACTATACCTGGAAGAGATCAAATTGCCTTAAATGGAATGGGTGGTACTAGAGGAACGCTTTGGGAATTCCCGTTCTGGGCTCTGTAGGTGTGGTATGTAAGAAACAATCCTATTGTAGGTTTGTTTTTTTGACAGCTCAGGTCGGGGGACGTGTCTGGACAATGAACCTCTGAAACGAGACTTCCTGTACCCAACAGTGGCCCCGGGGCAGGTGTACGACGCCGATGAGCAGTGCCGATTTCAGTATGGAGCATCCTCACGTCAGTGCAAATACGGGGTAAGAAACACGCATCTCTCCCAGTGGGAGATCAACTTTGTTTACCTGCACCAGAAGTCTAACAGTGTGAAATACTCACTTTAGAAGCCTTTTCTGAACTTTTAAGGTCACTAAAATGTTTAATAATTTGAGAATTTGTTAGCACCACTTGTCACCAGACAAATTGCTGTAATCTCTAAGTGATGCAAGCAATTGTTCTACATCAATTACAAATATAAAACAGAACATGAGAGTGGCAAAATGAAAGCCATGGTTGAAAACACTAGAGTATGCCAGAAGGCATGCGGGAGATATTAAGACCAAGTAGAAGAAGATTCTACGGTTTGATTCTATGAATTTCTTTTGTCTCAACGCTAAGAGCTATGGATAGTTTATCAACACTAAGTTCAACACCACCGACTCTACCCTAACACATGATGGTGGAAGCATCATGCTGTGGGGATGCTTCTCTGCATCAGGGCCAGAGGAGCTAGTGCATATAAAGGTTAAAATGGATACAGGGACGTCCTGAAAGAAAACATGCTGAAGAGAGCTGTTTCTTCGGCGAAAATGTATTTTTTCAGCAGGACAACGACCCCAAACATACAGCCAAAAACACAGTGGCTTAACAACAAAAAAGTCAATGTCTTGAAGGGGCCCAATCAAAGTGTCCAGATGTGCAAAGCTGGTAGACACTTTTCCTAATAGAATCACGTCTGTAAATGCCGCCAATGGAGCTTCTACCAAATATTGACAAAAACGACGGAATACTTATGCAATCGTTTATACTGTTTTGGCTTTGTAAAACATGCAAAACAATTTGTAGATTTTTTTCCCCCATTGACATTACAAACTTTCCTCTGTTGATCAGTGGCCCAAACCCTTCACTTTGGTTACAGTCTGGTTGCAGCGCTACTGCTATTAGCCACTCCTGCTTTATGGTAGTGTAAAAGTCTGTGCCTCGGGCGGTTGGGGTAATTGATTATACTTTGGGCTTTCTACTGTCACGGCCTGGTGTTGACGTTTTTTTCAAATGGTGCTTGGTCCCGCTAATGATCCATTCAGTCCACCGTCTGATGCATTGTGGGATGCGGTCCAGGATCGTTGCCTAACCGAGCAGTGATGTAGCCATTCAAACTTCCCACAGTCGACTATCTGTAGCAACTTTTAGGGGGTGAAAATTCCCTACATTTTGAATGGAAACACAGCTGGGGTAGGGGACCTATAAAGAAACAGGATGAAATGTTGCACCTAGAAGACATTTCCTCGAGTAGATCAAAGAATGTTATCATCTTAATCAGGACTAAGGGGGCCGCTGTCATCTTATCATCTCCAGGTGACATAATTGTTTTATACGGCCTCCGATAACTGGGCCTCATATCAGCCTTATCTCATAGACACACACACACACACCCGCGCACACGCACACACACACACACACACACAGAAATACACAAACCACACGCCGCAGTCTCATGAAATGATAATGATGGGTCCCCTTCCACCAGCATGAAGAATAACAACCCAATGTAAACACAGGGACACGAGCAGAGAGGACCCAACCAAACCACGGAAACAGGAGACGCCGAACGAAGCCACGAGGAATTAATGAAGCACTGAGGGGAAAAAAAGAGTTTGCCATTAGCTGAGATCAAGAGACTTTATTTAGTTCCATTGAAAGAAATCTCTGACAGCAGATTACTACGGGCCCCGAATCAAACCCTGTCACTTTGACTCTTAAGCTCATAATTGTGGTTTTAGATCAGCATGAAAGGAGAGCATTCCTCCAGAGTCTGGCTGAGATGGGTTGCCCCGTGCTGGGTAGGACTGTGCTGGGTTGCCCCGTGCTGGGTAGGACTGTGCTGGGTTGCCCCGTGCTGGGTAGGACTGTGCTGGGTTGCCCCGTGCTGGGTAGGACTGTGCTGGGTTGCCCCGTGCTGGGTAGGACTGTGCTGGGTTGCCCCGTGCTGGGTAGGACTGTGCTGGGTTGCCCCGTGCTGGGTAGGACTGTGCTGGGTTGCCCCGTGCTGGGTAGGACTGTGCTGGGTTGCCCCGTGCTGGGTAGGACTGTGCGGGGTTGCCCCGTGCTGGGTTGTGCTGGGTTGCCCCGTGCTGGGTAGGACTGTGCTGGGTTGCCCCGTGCTGGGTTGTGCTGGGTTGCCCCGTGCTGGGTTGTGCTGGGTTGCCCCGTGCTGGGTTGTGCTGGGTTGCCCCGTGCTGGGTTGCCCCGTGCTTGGTTGTGCTGGGTTGCCCCGTGCTGGGTTGTGCTGGGTTGCCCCGTGCTGGGTTGTGCTGGGTTGCTTTTGGACAGATTTTCATCTGCTACAATTCTGGTTTCTGGTAATAACATCCATCTGGTTCAGCCGACTGTACGCTAAAGTTATCTTAATGTTAATGGTTAATACAATAATAACAATGTTTTTCTATAATCCATTCCAATACAGGAATAACAGCATGTATTTAAACCTGTGTAATCATTGAAAAATTACAAATATTTAAAATCTAGATGACCCCGAACCGTCGCTTTCGAACAGAGTTAACCCGCGCTTGATTAGAGATCAGTGGCCCAGAGGCTATGTGCTTTTCAAATAGCCCTCCATAAAACAATAAAAACTCGACCCGTTCTGAGAATGTCACAGCGCTGCAACAAACGGACAAATGGACCCTTCCTGCCAAACTGTTTAATGAAACAGAATTGCAACTGTGGAATAACTCATCATTTACTTGATAGGCGCCAACATGACAACACGGCCTTGCGAGAGAATCCAAACATTTTGATGCCGTCTGAATTCAACCCAATAGACCCGAACAAGTGATGTAAGCGCCTTGGAGTTGGAGGGGAACGATGTGGCCAGCACTGTTCAAAATGTTTAGGAGGCCCCCGCTGTCCCTTTCTTATTTCTCTCTTTTACTCCTCAGCAACAAACTCCGGACCGGTTCTGCTACAATTCTCCCCTTTATTAACCGTCTTGAGATTTAGACATCCTATGACACGCTGTTGAAATGCCTAGTGCTTGTTCTCGGATAGCCGACTTCAAAGGATATGGAAGCCTTGATAATCTTGCAAGTAGACGGGGTGTTTTTTTGCGAAACGTTTGTGGAGAGAATATGCAGTGAGCGTGCAGAGATATTAGTGCAGAAATGGACATTGAGAACCTTGGGAGGTTCCGCATGCAGTTCTCCATGAGGACGGTGGAGTTCTGACCGTTCTACTCTGCTCACATACTATGATCTGAGCTTTGGCAGCCGTTTGCAGAGACAGCGGTTACACACCCATACACAACAATATGACCAGCAGCAACGTCACCTACCCTGTTCAATCACTAACCGGTGGTTGACAATCGCTGACAACACTAGTCACTAATCAGCCGTGATGTCAGCATTAATCTCACCCTGCAGTTAACCTGGGTAACAGTGCTGTGTCTGCTTCAGTATCACTAAAGACTAAAGAAAACAACTAAAGATGGATTAACAGACGTGCAACTACACAAATATAGATGGATACTTTTACAATTGGAACAATGAGAACAGCGGTGGAACAATGAGAACAGTGGTGGAACAATGGGAACAGTGGTGGAACAATGGGAACAGCGGTGGAACAATGGGAACAGTGGTGGAACAATGAGAACAGCGGTGGAACAATGAGAACAGTGGTGGAACAATGGGAACAGTGGCGGAACAATGAGAACAGTGGTGGAACAATGGGAACAGTGGTGGAACAATGAGAACAGCGGTGGAACAATGAGAACAGCGGTGGAACAATGAGAACAGCGTTGGAACAATGAGAACAGTGGTGGAACAATGAGAACAGCGTTGGAACAATGAGATCAGCGGTGGAACAATGAGAACAGCGTTGGAACAATGAGAACAGTGGTGGAACAATGAGAACAGCGTTGGAACAATGAGAACAGCGTTGGAACAATGAGAACAGCGGTGGAACAATGAGAACAGCGTTGGAACAATGAGAACAGTGGTGGAACAATGAGAACAGCGTTGGAACAATGAGAACAGCGGTGGAACAATGAGAACAGCGGTGGAACAATGGGAACAGTGGTGGAACAATGAGAACAGCGGTGGAACAATGGGAACAGTGGTGGAACAATGAGAACAGTGGTGGAACAATGGGAACAGTGGTGCAACAATGAGAACAGCGGTGGAACAATGAGAACAGCGGTGGAACAATGAGAACAGCGTTGGAAAAATGAGAACAGTGGTGGAACAATGAGAACAGTGGTGGAACAATGAGAACAGCGTTGGAACAATGAGAACAGCGGTGGAACAATGAGAACAGCGTTGGAACAATGAGAACAGCGGTGGAACAATGAGAACAGTGGTGGTACAATGAGAACAGCGTTGGAACAATGAGAACAGTGGTGGAACAATGAGAACAGTGGTGGAACAATGAGAACAACGTTGGAACAATGAGAACAGCGGTGGAACAATGAGAACAGCGGTGGAACAATGGGAACAGCGGTGGAACAATGAGAACAGTGGTGGAACAATGGGAACAGCGTTGGAACAATGGGAACAGCGGTGGAACAATGGGAACAGTGGTGGAACAATGGGAACAGCGGTGGAACAATGGGAACAGCGTTGGAACAATGGGAACAGCGTTGGAACAATGGGAACAGCGGTGGAACAATGGGAACAGTGGTGGAACAATGGGAACAGTGGTGGAACAATGGGAACAGCGGTGGAACAATGGGAACAGCGGTGGAACAATGAGAACAGTGGTGGAACAATGGGAACAGCGTTGGAACAATGGGAACAGCGGTGGAACAATGGGAACAGTGGTGGAACAATGGGAACAGCGGTGGAACAATGGGAACAGCGTTGGAACAATGAGAACAGCGGTGGAACAATGAGCACCTTGACCATTAGCGTTGGGGCTGTAGCTGCTGATGTTGTTCATATGGGGCTCGTGCCAATTTGGATATCCTCCCTGTTTTTGGAGTTTTACTGCAGGAATAATCGCTCCATCCAGGCGTTGATGTCATGCATGAACTGACCAGTGATGACATCAACTCCACAGATCATCGACATCACAAATACATAATGTCTAGGCCATTGATACTTGGGTTAAAACTACGGAAATGTCACAATGTTTATACACCGGCAAGCAAAACTGCCACTAGCCGTGACCATAACAGTGACCGTAACATTCCTTCATCACTCCAACTGAATCTTTAGTTGAGAAACAGTGGGAAAAGCAACCCTTGTTTGACTAAGTGTTGTGTTAAGTGACCAGCACTCCCGGTCTTCATCTCCGGCCAGCCCTCCCTCTTCCTCACTGCTAACTCGCTTGCATCAATCCACCAAACTTAAACCGGAGTTACATCCACACCTGGCTCTCCGTCTGACCTTTCAGCCAACTCTGAGTCTACCAGCAGTCTACCGGAGAGGATAACAGGGGGGTTGGGGTGCTTATTGGAAGCAGCTGGTGGTGGGTAGCTAGACTGGGAACACTTTAGGTTTACTTTAATGTTCCAAATTTGGTTCGTTTTCGGTTTCCTAAGAGTAAGTGTTTGTGAATTCTGCAAGTTACAATTTCAGGATGCAAGTGATGACAATGACAATAGTGCAGTAGATGACATTAGAAAGCTGGCTTGTTTAAAATGGACGACCAATTCCTGATTGACATGACTTTCGTGTCCGGAAGTCCTTGAATGAGCGGCGTGACAAATGATCCCAGGTGCCACCTAAGTTCTGGGACACGTTCTCGAAACCGCTTAGCGCAGGTTTAAATCTACACGGCATATGCACGACTTCGTCGGAATACCCGGTACTCCGATCCTACATCTTTGAGAATGCTACTCAAGCAAGGGGTTCATTTTTTGGTCAGGTTTCATTTCACGCGTGCTTCAAAGCCGAGTACAGTACTGCTTCATATCAGAGTACAGTACTGCTTCATATCAGAGTACTGTACTGCTTCATATCAGAGTAAAGTACTGCTTCATATCAGAGTAAAGTACTGCTTCATATCAGAGTACAGTACTGCTTCATATCAGAGTACTGTGCTGCTTTATATCAGAGTACAGTACTGCTTCATATCAGAGTACAGTACTGCTTCATATCAGAGTAAAGTACTGCTTCATATCAGAGTACAGTACTGCTTCATATCAGAGTACTGTACTGCTTCATATCAGAGTACAGTACTGCTTCATATCAGAGTACAGTACTGCTTCATATCAGAGTACAGTACTGCTTCATATCAGAGTACAGTACTGCTTCATATCAGAGTACAGTACTGCTTCATATCAGAGTACAGTACTGCTTCATATCAGAGTATAGTACTGCTTCATATCAGAGTTTAGTACTGCTTTATATCAGAGTACAGTACTGCTTCATATCAGAGTACAGTACTGCTTCATATCAGAGTACAGTACTGCTTCATATCAGAGTACAGTACTGCTTCATATCAGAGTACAGTACTGCTTCATATCAGAGTATAGTACTGCTTCATATCAGAGTACAGTACTGCTTCATATCAGAGTACAGTGAGCACCAGGTTTCTGGACCGCACTCGATGTGTGAAAGCGCTCTAAGTCTACAGCACCAGAAGAGACAAACAGGGTCTGGACCTTATTTGCCGACCTACAGGGTCAAAACCTTGTCTTGGGACGTAACTCTTCCTAATGGCTCTACGTCTTTGTGGTACGAAGTGGTATAGCAAAGCCTTTGATGTGGATAGGTGGCTGGGGAACCACGGTGGTTTAAGAGGAAACCAAATGCAGGCTTTTGCTGAGATGTTCTTGTTACACGCATTTTTACGATTTTTATTCAGTCCAGACACTGACTCTGACTTCGATTTTTTTCTTCCTCTCGCTCCTCAGACATGAGGACTTCTCCCTCTGCGGTAAGAGCCGGGGAGATAAGCTGAGGGGAATCGTAGAAACAGAAGACTCTGTTTGTTTTAAAACTTCCTGTAGGACAACGTGTTTTTGTTATGTCTACGGTCCCTGCCGCCTGAGACCGGTCTCTCTCTCTGAGGCGGTCGAGTGTCTCACCGTTGTCTGGGACTGACTGATTTCCCCTAACTGGTTAATGGTGCTTTCTGTGAAGTGACGTCAACCGAACGCCGCTGATGTCTATGGGGTAACCGGACCAAGAATTAGCTTTATCCCTCAGCACACCGGGAAATTGGTGGCACCGTTTGACCTTTCGGATTATCGTCTCTCAACATGAGCTAAGTCCAAAGCGCAGGGCTCCATCCATCAGAACAAAATAAACAAAATGATGTCAGCCGAGGTTTCTCAGTTTCCCCGGTGAGACGGGAATAGTTCGGAGTTATTCCCAGTCCTGCCAACTCTATTTAAAAGAGGTCTTCATGTACTTGTAGGAGAAGCAATATGGCTGCCTACAAGCCAAGACTGTGCTGTCCCTCCTCCCCAGCCCAAGCTCCTCTCTCCTGTCTGTCCATCTCATTCACATTGCATTTCTGGATCAGGCCTTGAAGGAACGTCCCCCTGCTTAATTGAACTCCTCTTCTCCCCCCCCGTTATCCACTTCCTTCCCAGGGCACCGAGTGAACTTTATTCTGATCAACTTGCTGTTGCCTTCTTTCCTAGGAAGTGTGTAGAGAGCTCTGGTGTCTTAGCAGAAGCAACCGCTGTGTCACCAACAGTATTCCCGCGGCCGAGGGGACGCTGTGTCAGACCGGCAGCATCGAGAAAGGGGTGAGTGTCTTTGCGTCCACTGGGGTCACCTCGGTTCTCTGTCTCTTCAGCGCCGCCTCCGCCTTCCCTCTGTCTTTCTCCGGGGGTTGACGTGACGACGCGCGGTGGGGGGGTTGATGGGGGCGGGGCTTCAGTGTCAGTGACGAGAGTAGCTGTTGTTAGCTAGCCGTGTGCTAGCCTGACCTACCTGGATTCTCTGGTTTTCGATTTCGCGGCAAATTATATTGCCGCACACACACACACGCACACACACACACACACACACACACACACACACACACACAATGCTTTTAGGTCATCAGCATCTAGTTCCAGTGTGGCAGACCACAACCCGGCCAGGTTCGGCAACCGACAGTGAGGCAGTTTTAACGCGGATTACGGCGGCCATTGTCACCGCTCGGTCCGCGGTCTCAAAGGGAAGAATGCCAGGGTGTCAGGCGCTGTCCTGTTTCATTACCGTCCGCTGACTGGACCCTTTCAGAGCTGGGGGCCGCCGACGGGGTTCTGGGCTACACGGGGCCCCGGGTCGAGATCAGCTCAGGGGGCTTTGGGTGGTACGGGGTAAGAGGGCAAGGGGGTGCGGGGGGAGGGGAGGCCGCTGCTTCAAAGGAGCCGAACTGTCAGCCATTTCTCATCAGGCCTGTAATGGAGAACCCCCGGGACATGAGGAGGGGGTCGGTGGTGAGGAAGGTGGAGTCAGATGGCGAGAAGAACAGCGATGTGGCGGGACCTAAGGGAGGTGTAGGTGCTGCGGTTGTTTCGCTCCAGTGTCTCGACGGCAGACGCTCCGCGATCGCTCACGCCAGTTAGCGGCCACAGAGTTCGACGTAAAGATTCAAAGCGAAGAGGTTTATTCCCAAATGTACAGATTTTTAAATATTCGACGTTTCGTTTCCGTTCATCCTGTAGTGATTTCGAGCAACGTGGCCAGGGAAGCGAAGGGCGGATTCTTACCAGTCCAAAACACAAGACACGAGTCTGAGGGCGTTACTTAGCCTCGTTAGTTTTCTCTCAAAGAAACAGCGTGCATAATACAAGAAAGCCACAAAAAAACGAAACGTGTCCATTAGCAAACCAGAAATTGACTCCCACAGGAGAGAAATTAAAAAGCAATAAAGGACAAGCCGGAGAGTGAGACATTAGCGAGATAATAATTGTTAGAACAGGAAAGTACTATAAAGTAGAAAGCGCTTCTACTTTTCTAGACATTGGTAGAGTAGTCATGTCGACCAATGGTGTCACAGCTTTCAGTGTTAAACACACACACACACACACCTGAAGGTGGTGAAGGGTTGAAAGGCGTGTGAGCTAATTGCCAGGTAGTGTGTCAGCTGCTATCTGATAAGACATTCTCTCCAAGGCTATTTCAGTCTAGCTGGGAACGCGGAGACAGTCTTAAGGAGGACAGTCTCTCTCTTTGAATTTCACATTCCCTGTACTCCTGTCTCTCTCTCCTCTGCTTCTCCGTCCCCCTCCTCGTTCCCCCTCTCTTTGACAGTGTTAATCTGGTTTATACCGTGTCTCAGTCCATCGTTCTTCGCTGCTCTGGGCCAAAGAGAGTCCTTGTTACAGAGTCCTCGTTCTCTTTCTCTCAAATCCTTTTTGTTTCGAGGGCTCATTGGCGCCGGGGGAAACGTTTCTTTTCATTGCCAAAGCAAATGAAAAGACGAAAGACGCGATGAATGCGAATGCATACAATGTTGTTTGTGCTCCGGTGGTTGCGCTGTCAAAAGTATGCCTATCTGAAGTTGTCATACAGTTGTCAGGATGTTAAAAAGTGCAGCTCGGTTTCCACCTCATATTTGGTCTTCCCTGCCTATGGCGACCTCTCTTGAAAACAAGACCATGGTCACTGAGTTCCCACTCTGTTTCTGTCTCTCTATCTGTCCCTTAATCTCTCCTCCCCCCTCTGTTCTACCTCTATCTCTCCCTCTATGTTGTTAATCCCAGTGACGGATTCTGGAGGAGGTGTGTGTGTGTGGGGGGGGGGGCAGTGCCCTACTGACGCAGTTACAGAGCAGCCAACGGTTCTTTGTGTAGCAGGCCTAATCACTAATCCTGTCTCCCACCCAGTGGTGCTACCAGGGTGAATGTGTGGTCTTCGGGACGTGGCCCCAGAGTGTGGACGGGGGCTGGGGTCCGTGGTCGTCGTGGGGGGAGTGCAGCAGGACCTGTGGAGGTGGGGTCTCGTCCTCACTGAGACACTGTGACAGCCCAGCGTAAGTAGGCAAAGTAAGCCACATCAAGCTGAACACTACAGGTGTGTGTGTGTGTGTGTGTGTGTAACCATGTGAATAGTTAGAGTCTGAGTGAGTGTGTGAAGAAAAGTGTGAGCCTACGGGTGCGTGAGTGACGGAAGGGGTGAGTGAGTAAGGGAGAGTAAGTGAGTGAAGAAAAAAGTGATAAAGGGGTGAGCGAGTGAGTGAAGGGGCACGTGAGTGAGTGAGTGAAGGGGTGAGTGAGTGAGTGAGTGAGTGAGTGAAGGGGTGAGTGAGTGGGTGAGTGAGTGAAGGGGTGAGTGAGTGAAGGGGCACGTGAGTGAGTGAGTGAGTGAAGGGGTGAGTGAGTGAGTAAGAGTGAGTGAATGAGAGATTGTGTATCTGTAACAAGGCATTTCTCTGACAGATGGACACACTGTTTCCATTCACACTATAGGAGGACTCCTCTCTTATCTCCTAATTTCAACGTTCTCTCGCCTCTTCACTATGGTGGTTCATATCTCGCCTGGTTAGTTCTTGTTGACACTCTGCCATTGTAAGCACACAGGTTCTGAGAGTTCTGACTAAAATAAAGGGTTCCAAAGAGAGAGCGGAGAGAAATAAGGAACGAGAGAGCGGGGTTTCGCCTGCCTCTCAAAGAATTAAGGTTTCAATATCCTTCCAATTTCTTCTCAGACAGTGGAGAGAGGGAGGGCATGCTGGGTAATGCAGAACACCTGTGTAAGGTGATCCCCCGAAGTCCCAATGCTGGGTGCCGTCACACGCACACACACGCGCACACACGCGCACACACACACACACACACACACACACACACACTGTGTGGTAGCAAGGAGGGGAAAACAGAAACACCAGACAGTGTTGCCAACACTCGGCTGGAAAACATTAATTACACCGGCTGGCTGTTGCTCTGTTAGGGGGGGATGAGGAGAGAAGGATAGACAGATGGAGAGAGAGAGAGAGAGGTAGAGAGAGAGGGAGAGGGGGAGAGAGAGAGAGAGAGAGGGGAGAGAGAGAGAGAGGGGGGGGGGAGAGAGAGAGAGAGAAAGAGAGAGGGGGGGCAGAGAGAGAGAGGTAGAGAGAATGATAGACAGATGGAGAGAAGTCTACCCGGGACGATGACGATGACGATGACCATTGCTGGCCAACACAATACAGTGTGTGGTTGATGCCAGTTATTTAGTTGTACCGCTACTATACTGTTCAACCCACCCGCCACTGCAGCATTTCCCTCCCGCTTAGCTTCTTCCAACGTTCAATTCACCAGCAGACTAGCCTTGGCTGCCATTTAAAATCTTCAACTACCACCGCCTCTGCTTTCACATCGAAACTCGAGGCGCGCGGACACGAGACGCCTATTCTGAACAAGCGCGTGAACCCGTTTTGGTCGGTCAGAATGCATCCCGTCCAAAACGACTCCAGAGAACACAGGGACCCTAAGACACAGGAATGAAGGCTCCGGACGTGGCGGAAAGCAGTTGTGTGACTTAGCATCCTGTTGCTATGCTACTTGACTAATGACCCGTGCGTGTGTATTTTGAGTGTGATCTGCCGTTTTCTACTCATCGATCTCTTGAGTCCCCCCCCGTGTCTGGGTTCTCTTCTCTGATTCAGGCCGTCAGGAGGAGGGAGGTACTGTCTGGGTGAAAGGAAACGCTACAGATCCTGTAATACAGACGTGAGTCTATTTATCCATGAATTTATCTCTGTCTTTCTCCATTTCTGCTTTCGGTAGGGTTTTAATTTGAGGTTGTAGTAGAGGGAATCTTCTAAATCTATCGTTTAAAGGGTTAAGTTGTCCCCTATTGGATGAGCAGAGTAAACATAATGATTTCACCGAAGCCATTGGCCGGGCTTGTCGAATTCACGGGACTGAGTGTGGAATCACTGACTGATCGCACGTTTAATATGCAAGGTTTTCTGGGAAAACCAGGAAGACAAAAGTCGTGGGCTAACAAACGCTTCTGGTGATGTTGGATTGAGTGCTATGTGTACTCTCGTCCTTGTTGAGTGACATTACGATGCACAATAAACATTTGGCCTTTCAATTCTCCGTTCAAATCTAATTCTTTAGTCTTAAAAGAAAACTTTTGAATAATATTTTGCATGGCTACAAGTTTCCTCCGCCAACCCAGCAACAGCTTCAAACTATTTCTAGGTGGGCTTTTTTCTGAAGGTGAAAATTGAGCCAGTTAGAAAACTCAACCACAAATGTTAAAAATAACAGCTGAGAGCAACGGACGTTTACTTTGAAAAAACAAACATTGTCCCAGACCAGCGTTTCGTTACTTTGACCAAAGAGCATCCAACACAAACCTGTTGTAGGATAGTCCACAGAGCTTCTGCACACACATACACACATACATACATACAAACACACACAGCAATGTAAGATAGAGCATTGAGTCGGCTTGCACCCACCAATAAACACACACACACACACACAACACATGGCTGTTAGAGGACATCCCTGGCCAGGGGCTTGGAGCAAAAAACCAACCTCTCCCAG
The DNA here is from genome assembly GCA_029465975.1 of Dallia pectoralis. Classification (NCBI taxonomy): domain Eukaryota; kingdom Metazoa; phylum Chordata; class Actinopteri; order Esociformes; family Umbridae; genus Dallia; species Dallia pectoralis. Next base: position 6,166,695 of record CM055760.1, on the reverse strand, counting down.
AGTGCTGATCCGGCAGTGTGTGTTGGTGTATTAAGGCTTTTAAATCGTTTACACACACACACACCGACACACACACACACACACACACACTCCCAGCCCTCTTACAGCATGTGGTTCCTGCCTGGTCATTGTTCCCTGCAGAGCGAAGGTCAGCACTCATTTGTTCTCTCATTCACAACAATGAGCTAATACTCCCCCTCCTGCCCTCCTGTCCTCCCTCCCTCATTATCCTGAACCCCGCCCCTCCTCACACCTTCCCCTCCTCCACCACGCCCCCCTCCTCCATCCCATCTTTGTTACCTGTTACATGTAACCTGTGTGTGTGTGTGTGTGTTTGTGCTTTCAAACACCATCTTATAATTGAAAGGGCAAAATCAACAGTGCTAAGGTGATGGATCGCTGCGCCTTGATCGACCCCACATGAACGATTACGCTACAAATCTCAACACTCTGGTGTTGTTTGTCAGCCTGTCTTTTTTCTCCACAGAGCTGAGTGTTTGACGTTAGTGTACTGAACTGGCACAAGATTGGCTCTCACTTCAATAGTAATGCGAGTCAATCACCCTTCCCTCTGTGTGTGTGTGTGTGTGTGTGTGGGTGTGTGTGTGTGTGTGGGTGTGTGTTGTCATGCATGTGGGGGTTCTTGCTGTTTAGCCTGTTACATTTTCAGCCTGTGATATATCGTTTTGACCTGCAGAGAGTTTTTATTTGTCCTGAGGGAAAGTGCTTTTGGCTTTTTGACACAAACACAAGCACACACACACTCTTACACTCTCTCTCTCTTTCTCTCACCAACACACAAACAGAAGACATCCACACCCCAATAATGTGTTTCCCTTTACTACGACTCATCCATAGAACACCACCCTTGACCCCTCCCCAACCCTAATTCCACTTTAGCTCCATCTTTAAACCAGCCCTAACCATGACCCAGACGAGTTTCGCAAAACTACTTGGCAAAATATGTTTAGCTTTTTTGTAACACTTTTTACCAAACGCAGTAAGTGCCTCAGGTGCCGTCTCTGTGCGCACTTTTAAATGAGGATAATGACGTAGATAAATGCCCCCTTTCAGAGTTGCTGCACACCAATATGCAAATATCCATCTCATCCTGATGTCTCTATTTGCCCACACGAAAAAGTGTCCCATTATCCATCACAGATTACTATGGAAACGAGGGATGTGTACCAAACGCAAAACACGTTGCTCACAGCATTTAGGTGAAATAGTCTCAGGCCGGAATAACACAATACTGTTTCAAGTCAGTTGGACTAGGCTTTGTTAAATACCCTGATGTGTTGTGGTTTTTTGCCGTTGTTTATCAGGCGTGCCCGACGGGATCGCGGGATTTTCGGGAAAAGCAGTGTGCGGACTTTGACATCATGCCGTTTCGTGGGAAATACTACAACTGGAAGCCCTACACTGGAGGTGAGATCGGAATGCTGCCTCACGTGGCCGAATTCCGCTTCATCGCGCAGTTTTATTCCCAGAATCCTTTTGTCTATAGCACGGGAAGCACAGGAAAAAATGACCAAACTGACCTCTTAAATCAAGCATTCAACTGATATTGTTCAATGGATTGGTAGCCTATATTAAAGCAATGTGAAGCTTGAAACGATTAAAAAGATGGTGTCAAATGTCTAGTTGTATTTTTGTCAGGCCATCGATAATCTCTATACACGTTAGTCCATATCTCCGAGCTTCACCTAACAGGCTGCTCTGTGGGACTGTTGTGTATCCAGCTAACACCAACAGTAGGCAGGACTCTTTGATGGGCCCGGAATTCCTGGGATTCCGAGTGTTGTGTTTGATATTCGGACACCCATTCCGGCTTGTTTAACCTTGAGTTTAGGCGCGGAGGCGTAGAGGTGTGGGATGTTGGGACGTCACAGAGTTGTGAAACTGAAACCAGACCCCTCCATTACAGAACGTCTATTCGGGCGCTTTCATGAAAACAAAACGGCAAAACTTTAGTCAGACAGGCAACACATAAAGGAAACCCAGTCCCGGTCAGGCTTTGTGTTGTGCGTTAGCAAACACTGGAGATAACCTCAGTTTGGAGGTCAGGATGTGTGTGTGTGGCTGTGTGTGTGCTTGTTCGTGTGTTGCAGCAGTTTATGTTGGCAGCCCCAGCCTTCTGTCTGGGAATCAGTGCTGTGGTGACGTAATACCACAGGATCACATCTAATAGAAGTCTGTATTCGATGTCAATTTCCCCGTAGTGCCTCCGCTTCACGTCACTGCTAGTAGCTATATTGTTAAATATAAGTAAGTAGTAAAATAGTAAAATAACATCTTTTCATTCTCTCTATTTACACTGCGGCCACTGCTTATGGCACTTGCAATGGCGGTAACGTAAACCGTAGAACACTTTCTGAGTGCGAAGCTGTCGTTTTTATGACTGAACCGGAGTATTTTTTCAGCTTCTACTCTGTGGATGTTGACAAAGGTTAGCACTATCGAGCCGAGTCTGTAAAGCGGGTCTCGAACATCGCCCTGGGTCGCTCCCACTGGTGCCGTCCAAATGGAAAACGTATGACTTCAGCCGTAAGACGTTTCGGTGGACAGTGTCCTATAAATAACTTTGACTATTATACTATTTCGTCGTGACTGAACTTTCTCTGCATTACCTTGTATGTTTTCGTGTTCATGAATTGTCGGCGGGCATTTTGTTTGACCTTCAGAAACATTCTGTGTTCGCTCCAGGGGGCGTAAAGCCGTGCGCTTTGAACTGTCTGGCGGAGGGATACAACTTCTACACAGAGCGCTCCCCTGCCGTCATTGATGGAACTCATTGCCAGGGCGACTCACTGGACATCTGCATTAATGGAGAGTGCAAGGTGAGAGACAGAACGTGCTTTTATGTGTGTGTGTGTCTGGTGTGTGTGTGTTTGTCTGGTGTGTGTTAAGGTTTTTTGCTGTCAACATTTTAATATTTATTGGGTAAATCTAAGACCTAAATCAAGCAGGCTCCAGTCCAATGAATCACCTGAGTCAAGCAGGCTCCAGTCCAATGAATCACCTGAGTCAAGCAGGCTCCAGTCCAATGAATCACCTGAGTCAAGCAGGCTCCAGTCCAATGAATCACCTGAGTCAAGCAGGCTCCAGTCCAATGAATCACCAGAGTCAAGCAGGCTCCAGTCCAATGAATCACCTGAGTAAAGCAGGCTCCAGTCCAATGAATCACCAGAGTCAAGCAGGCTCCAGTCCAATAAATCACCTGAGTCAAGTACAAGACATGACATTTGATGAAATTACAAGACAAGACAATAAACTGTACATAGTTTCCCCATTTAAAGGAACCCAAACTTCTTGGACAGTTGGCTTCACAGCTGTTCCTTATTCGGCAGAGGTGTCTACAGTAAGTAAAAATCAAACTGGCCGTCATTAGGCGATCCGTATGAATCAATCGATGACACAGCCTAAACATAAGGCGAATAGAAGTGTTTGCATGCAGGAACAGGTAGGAACTCAGGACTGCAATACGTGTCTGTCAGAGCAACATCTGGGAGTAAACCCAGCATCAGGTGAAGCCAAAGTGTCACAGTTCTGGCTTTGCCTCTGATTGATTTATATGGATGTATCTGGAGTACAAAGGACAGTTTCACTTTCACCGACTTGTTTGGACCTGGCGTCATTACGCGCAAAGACTACGTGACCAAGAACAACACATCATGTCAGTTCGTTCGAATACTTTCGCCACCAGAAAATGTGCGAATGCGCTACGCGTCTAAACGCTTCATCGGGTTGGAATGACAATGCGCTCATATTTAAGCTGACGTCTGTAATAACCCCGTAGTCATTGTATTAGTAAAAGTTCAAAGTCCTGGAATAGATCGCCAAAAAGAACATTACATTTGGAGTTCACCGTGTGTCTTTATTAATGAGGTTTGGCACCTTTTGCCGCCCGTGTGCCAAGTGTAGAGACTGCAGGCTACAGTACAGTGCGTAATGACTTTGTATTTGCGTGTGGTATCTTCCCAGAGAAGGCTTGGACACGTCCACTCCTAGTCTCAGTCCAATGCGTCTTTTTATTTCAGCAGCAGTTGGCCTCGCTGGAGTCTCTGACTTGTCGCGATAAATCACGGGAACACCGTCTGCTTGGACCGCGCTCAGAAATACTCAATATGTTTTGTGTAGACCTACGCGCGTGTCGTACGAAGATAGAGGGCCTCGGGAGAGAGCACTGACAAAAGGAAAGGGAGAATAAACAGATAAGGCTAGGCAAATGTCAGGGTGAACGTTGTTTTTTATTCGACCTTATCACGTTTCGAGTCTATGTTTGATGAATATAGGGACTAAGTAATGCTGAAATACTTCACCGTAACTTTCTGGAGACACCGGCTGTCCAGCGACTGTTCAGTCTGGCCCTGTCGTCCGGCTCTACGGCCAACTTTTGTTCCAATGTTGCTACCAAAGTAATGTTCAAAGCATTTAGCCTTGTGTTTTAACAGTATACCTTCTATTTAATGTATTATAACGTGTCTTCTCCCTCAGCATGTGGGCTGTGACAACATTCTGGGTTCGGACGCCAAGGAGGACCGCTGTCGTGTGTGCGGTGGGGAAGGCAGCACCTGTGAGGCCACAGAGGGACTGTTCAATGACTCTCTACCCCGAGGAGGTGAGACCCAGGCTGGGCACAAAGCTCTATAGCCTCTATTGACCTGGAATGTTACGCGGCTTACTGAGAGAACACAGTAATAATAATATGAAACTATTTCCACTGTTAGCAGTTGCCACTGTTGATAATAATAATGTTTGTTCTTTTTGTATTAATAAAATATGTATATGTAAAATATGCTGATGATGAAATGATCACAATGTGATCGCAGCCAGCCTCATCTGGTAACCAGGCTTGCCTGTGACGACCGGTCTCTGGTAAACAGGCTTGCCTGTGACGACCGGTATCTGGTAACCAGGCTTGCCTGTGACGACCGGTCTCTGGTAACCAGGCTTGCCTGTGACGACCGGTCTCTGGTAACCAGGCTTGCCTGTGACGACCGGTCTCTGGTAAACAGGCTTGCCTGTGACGACCGGTATCTGGTAACCAGGCTTGCCTGTGACGACCGGTCTCTGGTAACCAGGCTTGCCTGTGACGACCGGTCTCTGGTAACCAGGCTTGCCTGTGACGACCGGTCTCTGGTAACCAGGCTTGCCTGTGACGACCGGTCTCTGGTAACCAGGCTTGCCTGTGACGACCGGTCTCTGGTAACCAGGCTTGCCTGTGACGACCGGTCTCTGGTAACCAGGTTTGGCTGTGACGGCCGGTCTCTGGTAACCAGGTTTGGCTGTGACGGCCGGTCTCTGGTAACCAGGTTTGCCTGTGACGAGCGGTCTCTGGTAACCAGGTTTGCCTGTGACGACCAGTCTCTGGTAACCAGGTTTGCCTGTGACGACCGGTCTCTGGTAACCAGGCTTGCCTGTGACGACCGGTCTCTGGTAACCAGGCTTGCCTGTGACGACCGGTCTCTGGTAACCAGGCTTGCCTGTGACGACCGGTCTCTGGTAACCAGGTTTGGCTGTGACGGCCGGTCTCTGGTAACCAGGTTTGGCTGTGACGGCCGGTCTCTGGTAACCAGGTTTGCCTGTGACGAGCGGTCTCTGGTAACCAGGTTTGCCTGTGACGACCAGTCTCTGGTAACCAGGTTTGCCTGTGACGACCGGTCTCTGGTAACCAGGCTTGCCTGTGACGACCGGTCTCTGGTAACCAGGCTTGCCTGTGACGACCGGTCTCTGGTAACCAGGCTTGCCTGTGACGACCGGTCTCTGGTAACCAGGTTTGGCTGTGACGGCCGGTCTCTGGTAACCAGGTTTGCCTGTGACGACCGGTCTTACGTAACCAGGTTTGCCTGTGACGACCGGTCTTACGTAACCAGGTTTGGCTGTGACGGCCGGTCTCTGGTAACCAGGTTTGGCTGTGACGGCCGGTCTCTGGTAACCAGGTTTGCCTGTGACGGCGGTCTCTGGTAACCAGGTTTGCCTGTGACGACCAGTCTCTGGTAACCAGGTTTGCCTGTGACGACCGGTCTCTGGTAACCAGGCTTGCCTGTGACGACCGGTCTCTGGTAACCAGGCTTGCCTGTGACGACCGGTCTCTGGTAACCAGGTTTGCCTGTGACGACCGGTCTCTGGTAACCAGGTTTGCCTGTGACGACCGGTCTCTGGTAACCAGGTTTGCCTGTGACGAGCGGTCTCTGGTAACCAGGTTTGCCTGTGACGACCGGTATCTGGTAACCAGGCTTGCCTGTGACGACCGGTCTCTAGGATCAGGTTGTGATTGTTGAGTCTATACATTGCTATTATCTTACGCAGTGTTAGCCACTATGTATTTTGGCTTTAGAGCAAACCAGCGCTGAAGTTTACTTTGTGATTTACTTCAAGTTTTCTTTTTGTTTGGTTATAATTTGTTTGGGCCAGATTGTTTGAGTTGTAGTGGTTTATAAACTTGGCTAGAGTTCTAACTGGATTAGTGGACATTCCTCAATACGCAATACTTGGCATTTCAGTGCTCTGTAATGGTAGTTGAAGGAAAACATTGTGAAGGATTGTTTTTGGATGTTTATTAATAAAATATTCTGTTTGAATTTTGCCCTACATGCATTATAAGGTGTTTTTCTGTATCCTATAAGCATTGACTGACAGAGAAAGTGGATACATCGTGTCAACTGGTTCACATTTTGGTCCCATATTTGAAGTCTTTATTAGTTAAATACCTGAGACTTCACTTCCATATTTGGTAATTGGTTTGGTTGTGGATATAAATATTTTTAGCCATGTTTTAATTGCAATGTCAGTTTGAATTTGCCTTTTGGTAGAGTTAAAAGCATTTTTCTCTTTCATTGACAGCCAAACAAAAACTACCCATCCATTTAAAATAGGCGTTTATTGTGTTCTATGTATTTTGTTCCTGTTCCTGTGTAAAAATTCATTTTTAATCATTTGGAAAATCGGTGAAGTGAAACGACAACAGGGAGCCTTGCTGGTGAAATGGGAAAGACTTCAAAAATAACTTTTACAATTGAAATCAATGCATCTGTTGTGACAGATTCAATTAATGAAATCTGACAACGCTACAAATGCTAATTCCAAGATTGGAAAGGCGTTTCAAAATGTCTCGTCGAGAAAAATGACTCTGTGCGCCTTCAAGAAAACTCAGATTAAGCAGAATTCCGCCCAGATATGAATCTCTCCACAATGGAACAATGGAATCCAAATAGCCGGGCGCTGTGAATGGCTTTGACCCAAGCCCACAGGGTTCCTCTATAAGACCATAGAACAGAGCGGTCCAGTTCACCACAGGTTTGTAATCACTTTCCCGGGACACATGTCCTCATAGCAGAACAGTCCGATGAAAAGCTCTCAAACGTATTGTGTTTTTGGCAGAGCAGCCGTGACAACGGGCCAACACATAATTTTTCATGGAAACCTGTGCGTTTTCAATGGACCCCCCCCCCCCCGGCTTTGTCACCCAACAATAAAGCATACGTTTTTAGGTAGCGGAGGAACACGTGAAAACATACATGGGGATATAACATGCGTGTTAATGCGGAGAGGGATTCGGAGAGATACGGCTTCACCCTGGCTCTGGGTCCAGTGCGGTTCCGTAGAGAGACGGAGACACCTTCTCCTTCTATGGTATGGCCGGGAATACATCTAAAAATACAGTGTCAGCATCGCTCTGTCTTGTTCCCTTTCAGGTTACATGGAAGTCGTCCGGATACCGAGGGGATCAGTACACATAGAAATCACAGAAATGGCCATGTCCAAGAACTACATCGGTGAGTCCTCTCACTCCCACGTTAACGAGTGAAAAGAACAACTAAACGGACCGTCAACCTTATCGGGGAAAATCCCCACCAGACAAAGTATCCTGGTCGTCCTTCATCTCTTTCTGTTGTCCTACTATAACTTGGTGCCGGTTGAAATCAACCTGTTTCATATTAGCATTTGGGTCTAGTTCTTGGTCTGAATATCTCGTCGTACTCCCTTCCAGTGCTTTCCCAGCCTTAAGCAGAGCATGTGATGCCATGCCGTGGATTTAACTTGCACTTAATTAACCGCCCCGACGTTAGAGAAACGACCCGTTCCGCCCCCAGTGATAGTTTTGCCGTTTGTCTCTTTTTTCCCCTTAGTTCCAGACTAGCGGATCCACATTCACGGCTCTGGCAGTGTCTGAATCAAAACGGTCAAACAGGACGATTTAATTTACGGTTGTTGTCCGAGCGGCCGTTAACTGGGGAAGAAGCTGCAGGGGCCGAGTGGTGAATTTACAGCTCGGAGTGTTGACGGCGGTCTGATTTAGCCTGTAAAATGTCACGCATCGTTAGAGTTACGCAGTGGTAAAAGCCCTGAGGTGGATTACAGTGAATACAATGATGTCCCGTATATCAAGTGGAGGTTTTTTACATCCCAGTTTTAATGATTGTCTCTGTGTGTTCTGCTGGCCCGATGTAGTGTGTCACAATGATAGTGTTCCAGATACTGACCCAGCTAGGCCACCCTGGGACTCAGCGGAGTTGTGTGACCTTGCCTTTACCAGGGGGACATTTTCACATGCAGATGTGCACAGTTGATGATAAGTCAGTAGAAACTCAACTCTGTAAGCGACCTTCCCTCAAAGAATAGAATAATATATTATAAATGCTGTGAACCTCATAGACGCATAAATATATATATATATATATATATATATGGAAAAATAAAGAGACAAGGAGAGAATTAGAAAAAGAACAAGAACCCAGGGGTTCATTTCTCCTCAATTTGGCCCTATTTCAACATTGAGAAAGTGGATATTTTGAGATGTGTTGTGCTTGGAGACGACGCCTTTGTTTTGACGACCAGGAGTAATGGTATCCATGGATTTGTCCAAGCATTCACCTGAAGAGTGTGTGTTTGTGTGATTTTGTACATGAATGTGTGTGTGTGGGTGTGCGTGTGTGCGTGTGTCTGTGCGCGTGTTTAAAACGAGAGCACTGCACAGTATCTGTTGAATAGTGAAAGTAGCCAATGACATCAGAGGAGCTCGGAGTTGACGATGAATGATGACGATGACATCACACCAAAACATCGCCACCCTTTGTTGTCCTGGCTACCGTTCCTGGGTAGTCTTTTACCTCAGCTCATTTGTCTGCATTTTCACAATAAGACACGATGGCTCCAGGGCCTTCAGCTAACTTCTTGTCAGAAAGACTTGTCTTAGCTCACCCCTGTGAATTCCCTCATAGCAGGGCTTTAGCTCGGTGGGCAAACACAGTGTTGTTGGTTCAAATCCGACCAGTATCCCTCTTGCGTATGTCCTCTTGTAGCGTTGAAGTCGGAGGCGGATGACTACTACATCAACGGCGCGTGGACAATCGACTGGCCCCGGAAGTTTGACATCGCCGGGACGGCGTTCCACTACAGGAGACCCGCCGACGAACCCGAGTCGCTAGAGGCCCTGGGGGCCACCACGGAAAACCTAATCGTCATGGTAACCATCGTTTGGTGTTTCGTCGTGCGCCGAGTAAACAGCCCGAGCGCTGCAGAGCGCTTTTTCTGGCATCTTTAAACCTGCTGGGTATTCGTCTGTTTGGGGGGCGGAGAACTGGGAGGGAAAAAACGAGAATCTCGCAAAACACAAACTTCACTAGACAATAAAGAAGCGTCCCATTTTTGTGTGTTCAATGTTGTCAGTTTGAATTTACATAAAGCCCAACAGCTGCTCGGAGCAAACCTTAACTGATCTTCAGACGATCCAAACCGTTGTGGTTTGGGGGTAACTGCTATATATACACATTATAAATCCACAGGGATGTTGAGAAAGCCATTTCTGGCTCACCTCGAATGCACATTGGCACGTGTTTTGGCAAGGGTGTGTTTCCGGGCGTGTTCAGGCACGTGAAAGTGTTTGTTGTGTGTGTGTTTCTGTCCATGAGTGTGTGTTTGTGTGTGTGTGTGTGCACGGGTGTACGTGGGGTGTAAGGGCATGCACAAGGGTGTGTTTTTTCCGAGGGCCGTCCCGCTCTGTGGGCCTCAGGGGACCGCCGCTTTCGCTTCTGCCAGGACATGACCTGTGAAATAGAGAAGGGCCGGGGTTGACCCGGTTAAGGGTTAGGAATTAACAGGCCATTCCTTTGTAGCAACTGAAAGTTGTGGATAATTCCCATGGCCCCTTTCTGCATCGCATGCGTTAACATAAACATGCAGTGGCGGCCTCCCATTGGAGGAAATTTGTCTCAGCTGTAGCCTGGTAACAGGATCGAGGGGTGGGGGGTTCTTTACCGCGGGGCAACTCTATGGCTGATGGTTTGGCTCAGTTCCATTTCGGTCTTTTAAGTTCACTTAATTCATTTCGGGAAGGAGTGGAAGACGAAAGCGGTCGCTACGAATGCCCTCAAAATGGATTATCGAACTGAAAAGAAGACAAAACGTAACCGTTGGTCAGAATACACGCCAATCCATCCTTCTCCCGCCTCCAGGTGCTTCTTCAGGAACAGAACATGGGGATCCGTTATCAGTTCAATGTTCCCATCCAGAGGACCGGAAGTGGTGACAACGAGGTGGGCTTCTCCTGGCACCATCTGGCCTGGTCCGACTGCGGCGCCACCTGTGCTGGAGGTAGGCCCATCGCCAACCACATGGTCATCACATGGTCACAACCCTAACCTGTTAAAAAACATGTGATTTCAAACCCAACCCTAACATTAATCACAACGTTAGCCGGAAGCCAAAAACCATACATGCAGCTGTGGTGGCTTCCAGATTTTGACCTCCTTTTTGACCATCCTTGGACTGTTGATTTTGATATACGTATAGACGGCTATGATAGGTGGCTGTGGTAGGTATTGACAACGCACCCACCCACATCGGGTTACTGTAGAGAACTCCTGCCTGGGTCCAGACCACTAGACACCGAACAGGAGAAACCGTTTTGAAATGGAAAGGTAACATTCCAATAAATAACAATATGTAGGCTTGATGTCGAAAAACACGTTTGTTTGCGTGCAACACATCACTGTAAATTGGGAAAATCGGGAGACCATGGGATCACAGTCAGAGATCTATGGCTTTGCAAAAGTGCTGTTTTAGTTCTCTGGTAGGGCAGGATATGCTGTGGTCATTTTCATTGTAATCATTCCAGTAACAGTAGCATTCCCGAGTTGGATATACATTGTTTCTTGTGTCTTTGTGTGTCTTTCCAAATCGGACCAACCAATACTTATGGAAATACTGGAGAATACTGTGGGGGGAACCCAGTATGATAATTCCACATGGGTTTTGAGGATTGTAAATGTATTGCTTTCAAAATGTTATTCAAGCGGTTAAGAAAAAACAAATACATGTTTTCCATATTTAAGCCAGGCACAGGAATGTGTTGTAACTCTATGAATGTGCTGCTTTGTATGTGTTTTGGTTAACCAGGGCTAGCTAGTACAGTCTGGCTTGCCAGAGATCCAGACACAGTGGGGAAAGATAAGCTACTTGCCTAACACCTACTACTACAATACAAAACCTTCCTAACTCTGAAACCGCAGCAAAATATTAGCCACTGCCTCCAGAACCAAACCATCCTACCCCCTGAAAACATATGGTTTTTGTGAAACATGAATACTGATACTGATTCAGCGGTCAAACAGGGCCAGTAAATGCCCAGATTATTTGAGTTTTAGAGAAAATATCTTTCAGGCAGAACCAAAGCAAAATCATATGGACAAAACTATTTGTACCCTTGAACTTAATTGTAATTTAGTTCTCATTTCTTTTTTCAAAGCTAGCGAAATTCTTACATATTTTGAGGTACATATTTTTGGTGCAAAAATCAAAATAATGTACTACTTCCAAATAATTCCACCAAGAAATCATTGACACCTTCCAGAAGTAGTTAGTAATAATTTTTATTTCAAGCAGGGTGTTTATCTTTGCTCTGTGTCTGTGATGTGAAAATCATTCATTTAACCATTTTGAAGAGAAAAGTCTGTTTTGTGTCACTGAGAGTACCACAATGAGCGTAAGTGGAAAAAACGTAAACCTGAGAATTGGCTGAGGCAGACTCAAGATTGTAGCCAAGCAGATTTAAAAGGCTATATTATGTTTTCAATCAAGAACAATGGTTCTGTAATACAAAAATCGAAATTAAGTATTGTGGAGAAGAAACCCTTTAGTCAATTCAACCTAAATTGTACATACTAGTGAGTTATTTGAGGTACAATGGTGTCAATACATTTGGCCATGTCTGCGTGCACACACGTGAATATCATACTATTGAAAAAATACATGTGGCTTTCTACAACACTTGAAAAAGTAGCAAAATCATCATAACAGATCTTTCGTTTTGGCTGGGAGCCTTGTATCGTATAACTGGTGAATTAAGCTGACGCTGCTAATCAGGAAGTTGAATTTAAAGCATCTCTGGGCTTTTTTGACAACCCGGCCGCTTCAGTTTCACGCCTCTGTTCAAGCATGTTACTCTACAGTCAATCCGTTGGTCAACTCCAATAAGGGTGTTTATACGACTATAATATATAAATAAATACACAAATAAAAGCTCACAGGCCGGTAGTCAGTCTGTGTCACCTTACAGGCACATGCATAACTCATTACAGTTCTATGTAGGATATGGAGACACACACGCACACACACTCAGGGTTGGATGACAGCAATATGGTAGCCCTAATCCTGCATCAGCAGCCAAAGTAAAGACCTGCATCACTGTAAAAGTGATATGCCAAAAAGTCCTGCAAGTCTACAGGCATTTACCCGGTGTCTTTCTACTGCCGTCTAAAAACCCTACCTGACATCTCCACACAGCATTCTGACACACTGGACACACAGCATTCTGACACACTGGACACACAGCATTCTGACACACTGGACACACAGCATTCTGACACACTGGACACACAGCATTCTGACACACAGCATTCTGACACACTGGAAACACAGCATTCTGACACACTGGACACACAGCATTCTGACACACTGGACACACAGCATTCTGACACACTGGACACACAGCATTCTGACACACTGGACACACAGCATTCTGACACACTGGACACACAGCATTCTGACACACTGGACACACAGCATTCTGACACACTGGACACACAGCATTCTGACACACTGGACACACAGCATTCTGACACACTGGACACACAGCATTCTGACACACTGGACACAAAGCATTCTGACACACTGGACACACAGCATTCTGACACACTGGACACACAGCATTCTGACACACTGGACACACAGCATTCTGACACACTGGACACACAGCATTCTGACACACTGGACACACAGCATTCTGACACACTGGACACACAGCATTCTGACACACTGGACACACAGCATTCTGACACACTGGACACACAGCATTCTGATACATTGAACCCTGCAGACTGCCTGCTGGGTCCTGTGCAGGAGAACCAAACAGGGGTTTCGGTGTTGTGTTTTCGTTCATTCTCAGGAATCACACGTGAAGTCAGTGACATGGGTGTTGTGTGTGTGTTTGTATCTTTTCGGCGTGTTTTTTGTACTGTGACTGGACCGGAGGTGATGATAGCTGGATGTTGTCTTTCCTCTCCCCTCTCAGGTTCCCAGAAACAGGAAGTGGTGTGTAAGCGTCTGGATGATAGCTCTGTGGTGCAGAACAGCTACTGTGACCCAGACAGCAAACCTCCAGAGAACCAGAGGTCCTGCAACGCCGAACCCTGCCCCCCTGAGTATGTACAGTACAATACAAATCAGGAAAATACAGAGCAGTACGTTACAGTACATAACCGTATAATAACATTACAGTACATTACAGTAAAGAAACATTACAGTACATAACAGTATAATAACATTACAGTACAGAAACATTACAGTACATAACAGTATAATAACATTACAGTACATAACAGTACATAACATTACAGTACATAACAGTATAATAACATTACAGTACAGAAACATTACAGTACATAACAGTATAATAACATTACAGTATAATAACATTACAGTACATAACCGTATAATAACATTACAGTACATTACAGTAAAGAAACATTACAGTACATAACAGTATAATAACATTACAGTACAGAAACATTACAGTACATAACAGTATAATAACATTACAGTACATAAACATTACAGTGCAGAAACATTACAGTACATAACAGTATAATAACATTACAGTACAGTTGCATTACAGTACAACAACATCACAGTACAATACAAATAAGTAAAATACATTACAGTACAGTAACATTACAGAAGGAGGTTCTCACCTAGGCTAATGTGGCTACATGAACATAAGTTATACATTCAGACAGTAGCACTCAGGTTACCGTGGCTACATGAACATAAGTTATATATTCAGACAGTAGCACTCAGGCTAATGTGGCTACATGAACATAAGTTATACATTCAGACAGTAGCACTCAGGTTACCGTGGCTACATGAACATAAGTTATATATTCAGACAGTAGCACTCAGGTTACCGTGGCTACATGAACATAAGTTATATATTCAGACAGTAGCACTCAGGTTACCGTGGCTACATGAACATAAGTTATATATTCAGACAGTAGCACTCAGGTTACCGTGGCTACATGAACATAAGTTATATATTCAGACAGTAGCACTCAGGTTACCGTGGCTACATGAACATAAGTTATATATTCAGACAGTAGCACTCAGGTTACCGTGGCTACATGAACATAAGTTATATATTCAGACAGTAGCACTCAGGCTAATGTGGCTACATGAACATAAGTTATATATTCAGACAGTAGCACTCAGGTTACCGTGGCTACATGAACATAAGTTATATATTCAGACAGTGTTACAATGCCTTACAAATACAACCAGTGAAGTATTTTTAATATGAAATGACTGTAGCATTTAGTTTAAATATAGCCTAGAGCAGCATTCACGTGGTGTTCAATTCAAGCCTACAATCAATATTTTTAGTCTGACATTAATGATTTTGTATTTGCGACCAGGTTTCAACTAATTTGAGCTAAGGTAACTACCAAGGCATGTTGCTCTACTTGAAGCCAGTTTACAGCTAGTTATGAATTAGACACATCTTTTGTAAAACCGTTATGCCTGATTATATTAATTTGTCTTCTAGGAGCCCCGTGCTATAAATGTGTTTTTATGACATTGTTCAAATTCAATGGCTGTATAAATCAATTTTTATGCCAAAATATGAAAACGCCGAAAATGACGACCTGCGTTTAATTGTATTGTCTAGTTTTCCTTATGAGCAGAGGGATAGTAAGTGTGTGAGTGTGTGTGAATATGTGTGTGTGTGTTATGGCCAAAAACGCTTAGCCTATTTGCGAGGGCTGAGGGAATGGTCCGACAGAGTTCAATCATGTCTGAGATGTTCATTTGGAAAACATTGGATTAAATACAGTTGGCAAATGGAGTGAGGCCATCTGCCAATAGCGGTGTGATGTGTAAGTAGGTATATATAAACAGTAACGGGTACAGTTAGATGGGCATCTGTAATAGACCTGTAAAAAGCCTGTCGCACCCAATCCGCAATCACCCAATCTCTGAACTCATAACCTCAATCTGCTGTGGTCCAGGTTGATATTGGAACAAACTCTTTCTGTGTGTATTGTTTTCTTCTGTTCCTCTGTCATACCTGGATCTCCACTGTTGTATCTAACTGAACTGTAACCGTCACGTTCATCATATTTCGATCAGAAACGCAAACGCACACAGGGTTCCGTGTCCACAATCAGGGTAGCATGGTGTCAACACGGGCGTGTAAACACGAGTGTTTGTAGAAGACGCCGGCATCGGGCCCGGACAACGCAAGGCGACCCAGATGTTAGGAGACATTGTAAATTCTGTATACATTCCTGTGGATGATGTAAGAGGAATCAGGGCTGTGGCGTCTCCTAGGGTGGAGGTCCGCGTTGGCCCGGTTCTGACAGACCCCCCCCGCTGCATTGTTCAAGAAATGTGTTGCCCTTTAAGGGAATTAGTCTTGGCAGTAGACAGCACAAGAAAACACTGTTATTGACACCAGAATATACAGTTGACACAACTGGCAATTTATGATATACTGTATTTTATACTCTGTGCCGAATAAATGATGATTTAAGCCATATGTTTTTCCATACGGACGTTTTTAATGGGACAGCTCTGTTGTTTTTCTAATAACTCAGTGGTTACTGCCTTTGTTTTAATGTTGCGTTGTTGTAGGTGGTTTATCGGGGACTGGTCGGACTGCGCCAAGACGTGTGATGGCGGGATACGGACACGAACGGTTCTGTGCATCAGGAAGATTGGGCCGGCCGAAGAGGAGACTCTGGAGGACAGCCTCTGTCTGACACATCGACCAATTGAACGAGAAGCCTGCAACAACCAGTCCTGCCCACCTCAGTGGGTCACACTGGATTGGTCCGAGGTAAGAGATGGAACCAGGACCTTTTTATTTTTCCTCATTCCAGTCGGAGAAAACACTTTGGATTGGTGTGGACTTTAAAGACTGATGACACTTGCCAATACATACATTTAAGAGCTTAATGAAACTTGACCCAACCAATGGAAATAACGTGGACATGCATGGAAAGATCGAATCGTCTCATTTGCAACCAAGCAAAATGTGTCTCATTTTACTCTGTTATTGTGATGTGTGTTTCAAACTATGTTGAGGTTAAAGTCAGAGTGTGATAATTTTAAGGATGAAAAAGCCCAATGTAAGTTAATCAATCACCAAACCCATGCACTACAGCTAGACTTCCACTCACTCGTAAAGGGGGGAATACTGTTGAAAGTTTAATGGCGGATTCCAAGTACTTAAGGTTTATCTAGATGCTACCAAAGAAATATGATATTTGGTGTTAACTCTTCAATAAAAAAACGCTATTAAATAATACAAAATGACAATGTAATGCCATTTTTTAATTTCACCTTTATTTAACCAGGTAGGCCAATTGGATTTGCCATATTTTGTCCAGATATAAATTATTTGAGTGAAATGATCACTTTAACTGTTCTACAACAGCAGTTGCCATAGTCATCTAGGTGGAAAAAGTTTGTGATTTTCTTCCAGAGAGTACAGTGGGGTTGTAATGTATCTTTCTGTTAGTGTCATATTGTGTCTCGTCTGTCCACAGTGTACGCCCAGATGTGGTCCCGGCTTCAAGCATCGCATCGTTCTGTGTAAGAGCGGCGATCTGGCCAAGACCTTCCCTCACCCCAACTGTCCTTCTCACAACAAACCCCCTGGCAGAATACGCTGCAGTCTGGGACGCTGTCCCCCGCCAAGATGGATCCCCGGGGAATGGGGACAGGTAAGATTGGATCCGGCTTGGTGAAACTAGAGCCTCCTGACTTTTGCTTTTTGTTACTGTGGTTGCGTGTCGATATATGAGGACCTATATGCAAATGTTATTTATATTTTATACACCCCCTGGAAAAATGACTCAAACAAATAGACATTGCAGAAATGAAATGCGTACAGAATAAAGTTGTAATAGAAATATATAAAGACACATTTTATAAATAATACTACTGGCAAACTGTTCGTAAACTGTTATAATAAAACCATTATATATGTATATGATATTATTATAAATAAAACCATTATAATAGGCCCAAATCTGTTTAAGCAACTGTATTTACCATCATTAACCTGGCCATAAACCTGGCTTGTTTAACTTGCGTTTCCTTGCCTGTGTGTTCTTGACTGTTAAATCCACGGCTTTAGTCAAATCTCTGCCCCCCCATCAACATATATCTGGCCTCTGTACCCTGCGGCCCACCTGTTTTAACCCCCCTTCCCCCTCAGATCAGGTCTGCATGTCATCTCCTTTCAATTAGACCAACTTTATTAAGGCCCGAACCAGACCTGACAGAGAGCCCAAGTCAATGAAGGGACTTACGTGGGATTTGAACCAGTGACCTTCTGACCTTCAGCAGTAAGCCCACTGAGTGAAGGGCTACTACGGCAACAATCTTTCTCCAGCCCTTGGAGCACGATGATGGGAGTCAAGGGAGAAAGATGTAATTAGGGAGGGAAAACGTTAGGGAGTTTCCGGGCAGAGGAGGGAAATGTGCCAGGTGATCTGGGTGACACACAGAGCCACCTCTCCTTGGCCAGTTTGTGAGAACGTCCTCAGTCCAAACAATCTGAGAGCTGTTGTGTTACTGGAATATATATATATATCATGTCTTGAGCCGTGCTGGGAGTGACCTTGGATGTTTGATGGGGAGATTAACTGTTGGGTTCCTGGGCATTCAGGGGTCAGGGGTTACTGCCTTCTGATTCTACAGAGCCAGCAGGCTCTTGTTGTTTGTGTGTGAGCGTACACATGGGTGATGTGAGAACCTGGGACCACAGCCCATGACCTCTAACCTCGGGACTTTGGAATTCTGTCGTCCCAACACAAACGGATAAGGCCTCTATATAATCTTACTGAACATTGAAGTAAAGTCCTAAGTAATCGGTCAGATCTTCAGTTTGATTCTGACTTGAGATTAGGACGCCAATGAAGAGTTCCATTCTCTCTCTTTGAAAGTGACTAGTAAGTTTATCGACCAGACATATGCTAAATCAAATCCGACAGCCAGCAATGTGGAAACTTGAGTTGTTCCCCAGTTTGTTGCTCTCATTAGAAAGCGTTCTCATACTTACCTGGTAAAAAAGGGAGTGTTAAAACAAAAAAACAAAACTATTTGTCATTCTGCATTCAGACAGCTACAACTGCAACATTACTGACAACATATTTTATAAGAGAACTGACAAATCCTATTATAAAAGAACTGCTACAGTACTGACAAATCCCTTTACAGTACAAAAGAACTGTTACAGTACTAAAAAAATACCTTTACAGTATACAAGAACTGTTAAAGTATAAAATAACTGTTACAGTAGTGACAAATCCCCTCACATTATAAGAACTGTTACAGTAGTGACAAATCCCTTTATAATACAATAGAACTGTTACAGTACTGACAAATCCCTTTACAGTACAAAAGAACTGTTACAGTACTGAAAAATACCTTTACAGTACAAAAGAACTGTTACAGTACTGAAAAATACCTTTACAGTACAAAAGAACTGTTACAGTACTGAAAAATACCTTTACAGTATAAAAGAACTGTTAAAGTATAAAATAACTGTTACAGTAGTGACAAATCCCCTCACATTATAAGAACTGTTACAGTAGTGACAGATCCCCTCACATTATAAGAAAACTGTTACAGTACTGACAAATCCCTTCATAACAGAACTATTACAGTTTTGACAAATCCCTTTATATGAGGACTGTGGTACTGATTATCCTGGCTGACGTCGTTGCTTATAGGTTTTATGCTGATGCAACACAGTAGGTCTCTTGTGTCTCTGTCCGGGAGCCAACATCTCTCCGCTCGAAGAGACACCAGCCAAATGTATTCTCAACGTGGACCATTAAAGAATCACTCTCACAATGCTACCGAGACACACAGGAGTCAACTGGACGTGGAGAGAAAATGCACGGAGGGACACCTACACACAGGCCTCTGTTCTGCCCGCTCCCATAGCAACAGCTGACCCGATCACTCTAATTACGGAGAGGACGGTTTCCGTGCCAACAACTTTAAGTAATTCCACAGAAGGTGACAGTGGGCAGTGAGAATCATACTAAGCTGCTCTTGGCTCGGCCCGGGGAGCCAGAGAGAGGCTCTTCCTATTATAATTAAATGTCCTTGAGTTTTCCCGAGCCAGCCTGGCCGGAGTGCTGTGTGATGACCCAGTTACACGGCAGAGCACACAGCCCGGGCGTATGGGGTTAGTAATGCGGAGTATTAATGTCACACTGTTTTAGAGTTTGACGAGGCGGTGCAATATGTGTGTGTGTGTTTCCATACAGTGTTCGGCGCAGTGCGGGCTGGGCCAGCAGATGCGTACGGTGCAGTGTCTCTCCTACACGGGCCAGCTCTCCGGTGAATGTGCCGAGACCCTCCGACCCCCAACGATGCAGCAGTGCGAGAGCAAGTGTGATGCCATACCCATCGCCAACGGCGACGGTAAGCACGGAAACACAAACACACACCCACACACAGGCCCTTATCCACCGATTTAGCCGAAACCAGACCTCCACCCCAGCCCACTCTCGAGAACAAACACCCTGGGCTAAGACACATTTTCCAGAGCCCAATATCTGACTCATCCAGTAAGGTTGTGTTGGCTGCTGTTCCAATCAGCCAATCAGAATGGTTACCTGTTATAATGTACAGGGACAGGCCCCGCCTGCACGTCCATGGTGCCTGAATAGAAACGCTGAGCGGGATGCGCGGAGATGCTAACGGCATTAGCATCAGACTAATTGTTCCGCATTGGAGGAAAAAGGGACAGGGAAACAGACAGCAAGTGAGAAAATGTCTTCCTATATCCCTCCAGTCCAATGGCAAAGGGACCGCCCCCAAACGCCTAATAAGGCAAAAGACTGTGATTGTGACGAGACTTCTAGAGGCTGTGGGTCCGCCCCCAAACACCTAATAAGGCAAAAGGCTGTGATTGTGACGAGACTTCTAGAGGCTGTGGGTCCGCCCCCAAACGCCTAATA
Organism: Dallia pectoralis; assembly: GCA_029465975.1. Classification (NCBI taxonomy): domain Eukaryota; kingdom Metazoa; phylum Chordata; class Actinopteri; order Esociformes; family Umbridae; genus Dallia; species Dallia pectoralis. Next base: position 6,146,155 of record CM055760.1, on the reverse strand, counting down.
AGGCAAAAGGCTGTGATTGTGACGAGACTTCTAGAGGCTGTGGGTCCGCCCCCAAACGCCTAATAAGGCAAAAGGCTGTGATTGTGACGAGACTTCTAGAGGCTGTGGGTCCGCCCCCAAACGCCTAATAAGGCAAAAGGCTGTGATTGTGACGAGACTTCTAGAGGCTGTGGGTCCGCCCCCAAAAGCCTAATAAGGCAAAAGACTGTGATTGTGAAGAGACTTCTAGAGGCTGTGGGTCCGCCCCCAAACGCCTAATAAGGCAAAAGGCTGTGATTGTGACGAGACTTCTAGAGGCTGTGGGTCCGCCCCCAAACGCCTAATAAGGCAAAAGGCTGTGATTGTGACGAGACTTCTAGAGGCTGTGGGTCCGCCCCCAAACGCCTAATAAGGCAAAAGGCTGTGATTGTGACGAGACTTCTAGAGGCTGTGGGTCCGCCCCCAAACGCCTAATAAGGCAAAGGCTGTGATTGTGACGAGACTTCTAGAGGCTGTGGGTCCGCCCCCAAACGCCTAATAAGGCAAAAGGCTGTGATTGTGACGAGACTTCTAGAGGCTGTGGGTCCGCCCCCAAACGCCTAATAAGGCAAAAGGCTGTGATTGTGACGAGACTTCCAGAGGCTGTGGGTCCGCCCCCAAACGCCTAATAAGGCAAAAGGCTGTGATTGTGACGAGACTTCTAGAGGCTGTGGGTCCGCCCCCAAACGCCTAATAAGGCAAAAGGCTGTGATTGTGACGAGACTTCTAGAGGCTGTGGGTCCGCCCCAAACGCCTAATAAGGCAACAGGCTGTGATTGTGACGAGACTTCTAGAGGCTGTGGGTCCGCCCCCAAACGCCTAATAAGGCAAAAGGCTGTGATTGTGACGAGACTTCTAGAGGCTGTGGGTCCGCCCCCAAACGCCTAATAAGGCAAAAGGCTGTGATTGTGACGAGACTTCTAGAGGCTGTGGGTCCGCCCCCAAACGCCTAATAAGGCAAAAGGCTGTGATTGTGACGAGACTTCTAGAGACTTCTAAACGAATAAGGCTGATTGGGTCCTGTGGGTCCGCCCAAACGCCTAATAAGGCAAAAACGGGCTGTGATTGTGACGAGACTTCTAGAGGCTGTGGGTCCGCCCCCAAACGCCTAATAAGGCAAAAGGCTGTGATTGTGACGAGACTTCTAGAGGCTGTGGGTCCGCCCCCAAACGCCTAATAAGGCAAAAGGCTGTGATTGTGACGAGACTTCTAGAGGCTGTGGGTCCGCCCCCAAACGCCTAATAAGGCAAAAGGCTGTGATTGTGACGAGACTTCTAGAGGCTGTGGGTCCGCCCCCAAACGCCTAATAAGGCAAAAGGCTGTGATTGTGAGACTTCTAGACTTGGGTCTAGAGGCTGTGGGTCCGCCCCCAAACGCCTAATAAGGCAAAAGGCTGTGATTGTGACGAGACTTCTAGAGGCTGTGGGTCCGCCCCCAAACGCCTAATAAGGCAAAAGGCTGTGATTGTGACGAGACTTCTAGAGGCTGTGGGTCCGCCCCCAAACGTCTAATAAGGCAAAAGGCTTTGATTGTGACGAGACTTCTAGAGGCTGTGGGTCCGCCCCCAAACGCCTAATAAGGCAAAAGGCTGTGATTGTGACGAGACTTCTAGAGGCTGTGGGTCCGCCCCCAAACGCCTAATAAGGCAAAAGGCTGTGATTGTGACGAGACTTCTAGAGGCTGTGGGTCCGCCCCCAAACGCCTAATAAGGCAAAAGGCTATGATTGTGACGAGACTTCTAGAGGCTGTGGGTCCGCCCCCAAACGCCTAATAAGGCAAAAGGCTGTGATTGTGACGAGACTTCTAGAGGCTGTGGGTCCGCCCCAAACGCCTAATAAGGCAAAAGGCTGTGATTGTGACGAGACTTCTAGAGGCTGTGGGTCCGCCCCCAAACGCCTAATAAGGCAAAAGGCTGTGATTGTGACGAGACTTCTAGAGGCTGTGGGTCCGCCCCCAAACGCCTAATAAGGCAAAAGGCTGTGATTGTGATAAGATTTCTAGAGACTTCTGTGCTCTACTCATCCACATAACCGGGTGTGTGATCCCCATCAGTAAATCAGGCCAGCATCTGTCTCAGCTTAGACTATGTTGTGTGTCTGTCTGTGCTAAATTACATTATCTGGGGTTAGGAGAGCAGTCTGAGCACAGGGCTATTACACAGCAAACATTTAGCAAGGCCGTACACAGTATGTCTCTCTAAAATGTATCTGCAAAGTAGGTGCCTTTTATGTTACGTTTTTCTCACGATAACTGGTCTGTAAAGAGGCAGAATAACCAGTCTTTCAGAATAATTTAGAAAATTCAGGATTGATTAGCAAAAAAAGACGAGAAACGCGACGAGCTTGCGCATACTAATGAGTAAGATCACCGCGAAAAAGACGAGTGGCACATGGTTCACAGAACACTGCACAGTGCACACATCTCCTATCTAGACACCAGACATTCCTTTAGGATGGTACGTCCTTCTTAAACATACAACACAGGCAGAGAGACAGAGAGAAAGCCAGAGACAAAGAGAGAAGTGAAGAGATAGTATCAGACCATCAACTGTAAAATACTATTACATCAATCAGAATATACCATCACACAGGGACACGAAGAGGAGATTTATTAGCACCAGTCAGAAAAGAGAAACTTGGACTAGTCCAGACTGTTTCTAATCCATGTTTTAAGTAGTTGCAGGCTTGAAAGGCTGCTTGTATTAAAACGAACAGCTGAGAACTTATTACATAGTTGCCAGATGACTATATACTGTATGTGCCTGTAGGCTAAGCAATACAGGTTTGGAATTCAATATATTTTTATAGAAAAGTATAAAGTACAACATTATTACAACAAACATAACAATATTAAAACATTACAATATAGTAGCAGTAGACATACACACACACACACACATACACACCCATACACACATACAAACGCACATACATTCTTAGATATCTAAATCTGGACCAAAGATGACCCTAAACCCAACTTTGACTTTCTGTCATTTCGGGGGACCTGACCTAACCTTCCCCCTAAAATCCTTAGTTCCTAGACATTACCATTCAATTGGTCTTCTCTAGGCATCTGTCAGTCTAACTTTGGTATCATTCGTTTTTTCTCCCCAGAATGCAAAGACGTAAACAAAGTGGCGTATTGCCCACTGGTGCTAAAGTTCAAGTTCTGCAGCCGTGCGTATTTCAGACAGATGTGCTGTAAGACCTGCCAAGGACACTGAACCGAGTTGAGAAAGCACCAGCGAGGACGAGAGAGCTGGAAGAGGAGGAGATCGAGACAGACAACAGGCAGACTGAAACACACCGAGGCCACGGGGAAAGAGTGACGGAGGAGATTAAGGGTTTGGCCGTCTATCATGCCTGACCCCATCACCGTGGAAACCTAACCACTACCCAGCGTACACGCTGACACGTTCATTACTGTCACTTCTATGAAGTGGGAACCTTCAAGAGTTATTTTAATGTTATTTTTATTATAATAATAATAATAATAATTCATATTATTTGTATTCTACTATTGTTGTGTTGTTTTTGTTGTTGTTTTTTCAAATCCAAAGTGCTGGACACTACATAACGGACGGAAACGACAAAGGGTTGGTGGGGGGAGGGTGGGGGGAATGCAGCATAGGAGTGTGTATGGGGAGGGGCGGGTCCTATTGGTGCTATAAGGACACACTGTGTGTGTGTGTGTGTGTGTCTGTCTGTGTGTGAGTACAGCAGTGTATCAATCGTGTGTGTGTCTGTGTCTGTGTGTGTACAGCTACAGGTCAGTGTCTGTGTGTCAGTACAGCAGTGTATCAATCGTGTGTGTGTGTGTGTGTGTGTGTGTACAGCTATAGGTCAGTTGTCTGTGTGTCAGTACAGCAGTGTATCAATCATGTATGTGTGTGTGAATACTTTATAAATTGCACCCAAACACACCCCATCAACACACCCAACCAGAACTGTAGGAACTTCTGTTCAAGAGGTCAACAACTGTGTTGACACCCTCTGTGTTTGCGTTCCATCTGACTGTGATCTGGGTTTGGATGAGGGGATTGGGACATAAATTGTCATAAATGTTCTGTGCCGGAACCCGGGAACAAATGTGTCTTTTCTACTTTCATTTTATTGGCCAAGCTGAACAATAACGTAACTATTTCATGTTTCTCTATTGGTCTCCATCTTGTTGCCTTAGTTCTCTCTGTTCCAGAATGTTCCACTCTGTTCCAGAATTTTAAAGGAAAATGCGAATATGTACTGCAAAGTGTTCTGAATTGGAAAAACGACTCTTGTCAGACGTTAGTGGTTGGCCGCTTTTTGTCTATTGTGATTTTGTGATACTTATTTGATATTCATCTGATTTGCCTTTTGTGAAGAAAAAAACACTAACGCGATGTGTTAGTGTATTAGGGAACTATATGGTCATCAGATCTTGTTGGTCTTAGTATCAGCTTTTTAACTCTGTCTAGTGCAGAGATTTCACCAATGTGGGAGGACCTTCCAGCCCTGTGATTGACATATGTGAATGGCCAATACTGGAAGCAGCACACATGTCCCTCCCAGCAGACCACAATGTATTGCCAGACCACATAGATCTAGTCTGCCCTGGACCGACCACCTCCAGACAATGTCACCCAGCTCTCCCACTTCCTTTCTGCTCCCCTTATCCACTCTTCGGAGGGAGAACAAACAACAGAATATTATGCAACTCTATGGTGCTTTTTTTATTCCAGTGGAGTACTGTTATTTTTCTACTGGTTTCCTCTCCTAGGCTTGTCCTTGCTACTTCTAGCCCTGTCCTGAGCTCTCCTCCCTGTCATCTTATCCCATGGTGCTATTGAGAGTGTTTTCACTGACAATCCTCAACAATGACTTCAAACGAGCAGTATGCATTGAGACAATAATATCTACGTGTTTAAAGTGTTCTTTTTTTACCTCACACATCTATTGTCAGTCTATTGTCGTGTAGTTACCTATAAACCTCCACCAACCAGTGATTTCCGGTCAGTCGACGTGTATCACCCCCAGGGCTGTAGACGACTCCAAATACGCAGCTTATCCAATGGACACTGCTGCTGGCGCTGGTGGGGGTTGTGAAAAGGAGCCATTGGTAGACATGTTGTGGAGGGTAAACTGGTAGGACTTTAGGGAACCAATGAGGAGCCACATTCAGACAACACGGGGACTGCAGAAATCACACTACGACTGTTCTACTTTTGTTTTGCTGCTGCTACTTTTTAGTAGCCACTTCCGGAGTAACTAAAGAAGTTCGGCCCGCGGTCAGATATTCAGAGATTTAACTTCGAACCAGGACGTTTGGACATTATTGGACCTTTTTTTATTCCACATGCTGGGACTTTTTCAAGAGCTGTCATCAGCTGCTTCTCAAGGCCTGATGTAACATTTCCCAGGCATTGGGACGCAACGGCTAAAGACAGCCAGACAAACGGACAGATGGACAGGGAGAGACATTAGGAGATTCTCAATCCAACTGGTCATCGTAGCTGTGAACTTGGATATTATGAATGTCACATTGCTTTGCCCTGCCATTTCGAGAAAATGAAAAAGAAGTAACATTGTTGGTTGCATATATATTTTATATTCAGTATTAATGTTGGTACACTGTTAGTATTTTTAATTTTTTGTAAATTATATGCTTATTTATTTCCATGTGTCACCTGTCTTACATTTATTTCACTGCATGCGAACAGAACATTACTCCGTGGAAAAATGAATGCAGTGAAATCGGCCCCGTCACCAAACTGTTTTAACATAGATACATTAGGACAATAAAAAGAGATTCTTCTTAAGATACTGTGTAAGTGAGTAAACAGTCCGATTATTTCTGTGAGATTGTCTAAAGTTCTGATGACCATTCTTAAACAGGAGTATTGGACTCTTACCTGTGGTTGGTTTTCTGTTCTACCTCATTACACAAACTCACCTGGTGTTCCAGCTCCACACTCGCCTGGTGTTCCAGGTCCACACTCGCCTGGTGTTCCAGGTCCACACTCGCCTGGTGTTCCAGGTCCACACTCGCCTGGTGTTCCAGGTCCACACTCACCTGGTGTTCCAGGTCTACACTCACCTGGTGTTCCAGGTCTACACTCACCTGGTGTTCCAGGTCTACACTCACCTGGTGTTCCAGGTCTACACTCACCTGGTGTTCCTAGTCTACACTCACCTGGTGTTCCTGGTCTACACTCACCTGGTGTTCCAGGTCTACACTCACCTGGTGTTCCAGATCTAGACTCACCTGGTGCTCCAGATCTACACTCTCCTGGTGTTCCAGGTCAACACGTCCCTGATCAGAGGGTTACAATTTGAAAAGTAAATGGAGTGGAACTGGCTTTCGGATTTTGAGTTTTTAAGGGTTGAGCACTTGTAAGAATATTCCTCAGATCTTCACAGGGCTTTCTAAGAATCCCTCGGGCTTCTGACAGATCCAGGACCAGACAAACACAAACGTTTTGTTCTGATCCATTATTAACACCCCTGATTCAGGCAGTACTTTGTTCATTTTCATGGTGTTCAATATTACCATACGTAATGCTCTTCAGGTCAGTCTAATTTGTATGCTCTGAAGCCTGATGGCGCGGCAGATTAAGTAACACCTGTTATCACGAACAAAACAAGGGAATCCACTAGACAACCTACCTTTACTGGCATACCTTACCGTTAAAAAGTTTGGTGTCACTTAAAGTGTCCTTGAGTTATAAGAGAAAATCTAAATGTGCTGTCTATTACAATAACATGAAATGGATCAGAAATATAGTTTTAACATTATTCATGTTGTAAATTACTATTGTAGCTGGAAACAGCTGGATTTCGATGGAATATCTACATAGACACCGATGCCAATTATCTGCAACCATCGCTCTTGTGTTCCAATGGCATGTTGTGTTTGCTAATGCAAGTTTATAATTTTAAAAGGCTTATTGGTCTTTAAAAAACCTTTTATGCGAATATGTTATAACACCTGAAAACTGTTGGGCTGATTAAAGAAGCGATGAAACAGGCATCTCTGATGCACCAGCATTTGTGGGTTCAATTGCACACTTAAAATGTCCAGAAACAAAAACATTTCTTATGAAACTCGTCAGTCAATTCTTGTTTTGAGAATGGCCATTCCATGCCAAGAAACTGAAGGTGTCGTATAATAATGTGTGCTACTCCCTTCACAGAACTAGTTTGAGAAACAGACGCTTCACAGGTCCTCAACTGGCAGCATCATTATATTGTACCCGCAAGGTAGCTGTGCGCCAAAGTACCCACAGTGAAGTGGCGACTCAGAGATGCGGGCCATCTAGGCAGAGTTGAAAAGGAATGGCCTTGGAAAAGAATGGCCAAAGAAAAAAAAGATTGTCAAAAAGAAAACAGACGCTGGACAGACCCGCATCCCTGAAACGCATTTTCTATAGTACACATCTTTAGTTTCTTGGCAATTTCTGGCATGGAATAGCCTTTATTTTTCAGAACAAGAATAAACTGACGGGTTTCTTGACAGAGTTTAATTTATCGGGCCATTCTTTGCCTGTAATGAACCCACTTTGTACTTGTACATTTTCCAATCGTCACTCGTGGTTACCATGGAGCTGTTGGAATGGAGCTTCACTGTCCTGTGGCTCTTGGCCGATTACAGGACCTCCATTACCCCAGGGACCTGCGGAGCATGAGGGGGTGAGGGAGTGTGTGAAGAAAAGACTGAGTGAGAGGCGGAAAGACTAAGTGTGTGGAGAAAAGACTGAGTGAGAGGAGAAAAGACTAAGTGAGAGTAAGTGAAAGAGTGAGTGAAACAAAGAGTAAGTCAGAAAGTGAGAGAAGAATAGACTTCGTGAGTGAGAGAGTGCGTGAAGAAAAGAGTGAGGCAGTCATTGGTGGTCCGCACAGGTAAAATAGCAGATGAGGATTCTGTGTCTAAGACGAGGCTGTTTTTCTGACAGATGGACACTGTTTCCATTCACACTATAGGGGGCTTCTTCCAGAGTGTAGTTTAAATGTCTCGTTGTATGTACATCTGGCTTCACTTCTCCTGGCCAACTGAGAAGGAGTTTAGTGTGGGGAGAAAGGAGAGGAGACGAGGATACGATTAAGATTTAAGATCGAATTCAAAAGCAACTGCCTCACAACCGCGTGGTGGGGTACCGTTGAGGACCCAGGGAACCATTAGGGGTTACCTGTCTCAGGTGTAACATCTTTTCAACTGTTCGCTCTGGCTTTTGATCTAGAAAACGCTGGTTAGTGGACCGAGGCTCTAACCACTAGGAGAGGTTTCTCACTAAGAGAAAGCGAGCCCATTTCTCAAGCTGACAACTTCTCTGAAACCCCCCTCTGCGCACACACACACACACACACACGCAGCAATGAGTTGGCTGTTTACATGCCTGTGTTGTCAGCAGACACAACACGGAGAGTTCCTGGGGTCCAAAGACACACTACGAGAAACAATGACATTCCTCATGTTACTATATCACTATAAACACCATATATGGCTTATTTGGAGCTGAAAATGCTTTTGCGTTACATTTCCACTTACCCAGAATTTCACTCGGTGTATACGCCATTTAGGGACGGAATACACAATATTGATATATAGGTGACATTAATTCACTGCCTATTTACATATTTACACACGCACAGTTTCAGTGAATGCAACTAAATACGTGTGGAAATCCACTTCCCGGTGCCACGTACCTAAACATCGTTGCAGACCAGGTACACTCCTTAATGGGAATGGAATTAACCCTAACCCTGATGGCAGCAGCCTCCTATGGCAAAATAATGCTAAAACAAGCACTAACACAAGCAGCAAGATTATATAAAGATAACCTAGAGAGGAACCAGGCTCTGAGTGGTGGCCAGTCCTCTTCTGGCTGTGCTGGGTGAACGGTCTTACCGTCTTCTGAGAAAAGCACCCCACACCGAGTCTGAGAGCTCAGCTTTTAGCTACACTGGCATATTTCCAGTGAAAAAAAATCACAGTATGTCCTGCTCCGGTTTGACCTATTAGACGTAAGGTAAATCCTTACATGTTACAGGATATTAACCTCATGTGAGCTCTGTGGATTCGGTCTCTACCATACAACCTAATCGGTCTCTATGTGTTGTCTAGGATGAATAGCAGCATCATTACACCAAGAAAAAACGCTGAGCCGGTATAAATGTGCAGCAGTGAATTAAGGGGATTTGAATTGTATGTTCAAATGTACAAAAAAGCTCCATGAAGCAACAACGACCTTCTGCACGACAACACAGCTGATTTGTCTCCCGCACCTAGGAAGCTTATTCCACGCCTGCCAAGTATCTTTCTCGGACCGTGCAGTGAGAGTACACTACGGCAGAAACACTTTGGTTACAGATTATACTTTGAGACGAAGCTTATGTTACGAGACTCAAAGAATGCTTCACAACCTCGGCGTGTCCCACGTAGCGGCTTGTGTAGCTTTTCTCCCACCGTTTTTTGTTTCAAGGCTACAGTTTAACACCCTGGGACACAATCCATGTGAGAAGATCCCGGCACGTTGGCTGTCGGAGGTGGCAGCTGTCTGTGGGAGCTGCTGATAAAGAGGTGCACCATGGGTATCTATGGTTCTGGTGCACGGACTGACAACGAAAGACAGTGAGAAAAGCCATTCCCTTCATTAATGAACCGTCATGTGTCATTTGGACACACACACACACACACACACACACACACACACCCTCCTGTACTTCATATCTGTACTTCATATCATATGTCTGGCAGCGCAACTCATCAAAGCCTCCGCTGAGGTATTAACGGCTTTAAGTAGCCTCTCATGACAGTGTCGGGATAAAGACCAGTGGCTGGTTTAAAACCTCCTCACCTCTGGGCCTGGAGACACACATCCCGAAGCCAGATACATCCGTGGAAAACCCCCAGATCCGAACCCGGCAAGCAGCCAACGCCACAAAGCCTCTGTGACATAGACGTGGTGACAGACAACCGGTTAGAATAGGCAGCGATTTCCCAGCCACAAGCCAGAGGTTGGCTGAGGACAAGGAGATAATGGGAGAGGAGACAGGTATGGATCCCTCTCAGTAGATCTACACAGTCAATTGGTGATGTTGGATGGTGGTGAGGATTATCAGGATGAAAAGTGGCGTCTCGTCTCAGGCAGGAGGAACACACTGAGCCCCCTGTCACCCAGCATAGCTAACTGCCGCCCGGATGTACTTATCCCCAAAACACCGCTAACAGCAGCGGAGGTGTCGGAGAAGGGGATAGCACGTTAGCACGTTAGCAAGCACGCGCGTGTGTGTGTGTGTGTCTCTGTGCAAGCGACTGTGTGTCTATGTGTAGGTGTGCTGGCGTGCGTTTTGTTTGTGCGGTGGAGGGGCTAGCGTGAGTGTTCGCCTGTTTACGTAGCACCAGTAGTCTTCTGTGGCCCAGGACTGAACCGGTATCTCTTGGGTTCAGCCCTGTTCGCTGCTTTCTCTCACAGGAGACAGACAGCCAGACGATGTCGTACATAACATCAAAAGCTGGGATGTGGGGCTGCTGGGGTGGGGGATCATCTTGTCTGCGTTGTCCTTTTGACCTTATGTGAGATTCCAGATCATTTCTGTTCGGATTGAGCTTCGTCTGCTGTCTTCTTTATCTTGTGATAGCCGGGAGAAACTCTAAGGCCACAAGACCAAAGAATGGAAGACACTCTGATAAGTGCTTTAGACTTGACCTCATGCCCTGTCCTGGTCCAAGTAAAAAGTATTGTATCTGTCAAGTGACCCTAATAACATAGCGTCATTCTGGACAATGACATTCTTGTGACAGGGCACGCCACATTTACGCAGTAATTATAAAAAATATATAAAGTAAGAATAATAAAACAATAAAAACTTGACGTATGGCCTTTATAAAAACTGTAAAAACTTATAGTGAGGCAGAAAATCACTTCCTGTCTTCCCTTTTTGGAAAGAGGAAGTGAATCCACACACAAGCAGCACTACGTTTTGACACCAAACGGAATCTACGGTTTCCAGCAATCGCCATGGTTACTCGGGACTAGTACGCGCAGTAGGTCACCTTCAGCGGCTGGCAGGTAAGTAGATTAGGGCTACAGCAAATCCATGGCCAATTACTTATCCCTGTGGACCCGTGCCAACAGAGGGCTTGCGCCCCAATGAAGTAAGAACTAATGACAGGTACTTTGTCTCCCGGCCAAGTGGCCGTGGCGTCTTAATCTCCATCAGGGATGAGCTACACAGCCCGCTAGTCCACTACAGCTAATGGCAGACCCGCAGCCGCGCAGGAAGAGATTACGAGGTCGGCGACGGTTAAAATATTCTCCTTGCTTTACTGGGCATTAGCCGTAGGGTTTATTGCTACGGTTCGCAGTTCTGCTTCGTTCTTCGCGACGCTTGATCTCTCTACACTGCGGCTATAGCCCAGAGGGTATATGGGCTTTTTTCTAGCACCATGAGAGTCGGAAATGGTTTTGTTGACTCTGGATAGATGATGGATACAACAAAAAGACATCATAGAATAAAAGCACTAGCTTGACATACATACAAAGTAAGTCCTAAAGATGTCCAACCTTGGAGTCGCCTCTAATCTTTCTTAGTATGACTAATTATATATTTATATATACTAAATATATAAGTATACGACTGATTGCACTTTTTAAGTTGATATATTCCGAACGTCCGTTTTGAAGTGTGTTTTTACTTGTCTGCCATTAACAGTTGAATAGTCACATATCCATGAAGTGGACACGCAATTCTCGCTAGTGACTCATTTGATTCATGCTTTCAGGCCTGAACATTTAGCCGTTTGGCACTGTATAGATGACTCTCACAAGGTTTATGGCATCTCCCAGCCATACCAGAGGTTGACACGGGAAACGGAAAGAAACAAAGAAAAGCTTGAATACATGGTGTTTATTGGCATGGTTCAACTTCACCCCGACACACTACCTGGAAAAGTCATCTGTGTCGATATTGTTCGCTCTCGCCCTGTCATCGGGAACCCTTTTGATCGTAGGCACACGTTTGATGTGGAGATCGAGAAGACCGCGGCAGGATGTTCGTCGGTGCCTTGAAATTACATCAGGTCTTCGGGTCAACAGAAAAAGACATTTTTCTGGAAGTTCACAAACGTATTCGTACAACAGCAGGACTAGCGACGTTGACACACAAAACACAATAAATATGCAAAATAAGATGAAGAACAGACAGAGGAAGAAGACCGAAAGCTTTTTCCAAGACGTTCCCACATGAAAGAACATGACCAAAAAACAAGTGTTGGAGCTGTTCAGTTGCAGCCAATAGCAAGTATATAACCACATGCTGCCTATCTATCCATCTCTTTTATATCCTGACCTAGGACTTTGTCCACTGTATAAGGCTGCAAAGTTTACAAACCGTAGATTAAAATCTGAACTGGGACCAGACACCGGGTGTAAGATACTACAGAGAGATCCTGGCCAGCAAGCGTAGAAGAGGAACTCAAACACAGGCGTTTGGTACCATCCTGGTTGTTTTAACGTTTCAGCTGCGGTCTCTGAGACGTCCCTCACGTCAAACGGATATCTCCAGACCTCTGCTTTCGCTGCAAAACAAAACCAATCGGAGAGAAAAGGAACCGTGACCGTTAAACGCTCTTATGGGAACACCTAATTGTCTGAGGGGAGTGTAACGGCCCTTAGAAGAGACACTTCCATGACAACACGAGCAAATTGACCTCTCATTTTTCAGATAGTTCTTGCATTCCTCTAGACCCCAGACTATTTGCTTATTAGAGAGTAGAGCCTATAGTTTTGGGTCGTGTGTTATGTATTGGTTTTACTGCACGGGCTGTTCCAGCTGCGGTCCAACGGACTGTCAGCGCCGGAAACAAGGACAAAGTTGACGGATGCTACACTGTATTTCTAACTAATCGATTCTTGGCGAAATCCATCCCACGTTCAGTTGTTTTAAAGCTCTGAATGCCTCATCCTTGTCAATTGGGAGGATTCCTGGCTTGGAGTTGGAGACCTCAGATTTCAACAGGCCGGTCTTATTTCGGCAGGCTTTCTTCAGATATCAACATCATCCCACAGCACAGACAATCCCGATAAAACTTCCTCCATCTAAGATTCTCCCTGGAAATATGGAATAAATTCATACAGGACCTTAAATGGGAATATTTTTACAGACTCCAGCGGGTGGGTTGGATTTCAACCGTCCAGCGTGTAATTCAACGCAAACTGCCCGTTCAGTCTGAGGTAAAATATTTCCTTTTTTTTAGTTCAACCTTGGTCTCGGGTTGTAGTCTTGGGCTTAATTTATGGTTTTGACTTGCTACTTGCTATGCATTAAGATTGTGGGCAAATAGCCGTTCCCATTCACTCGGTCTCATCCAATACCTCCGGTTATGGGGCTTTTCATGTGCCGGCTGCCGGGCCTCTCTTGGACCCAGCGTCTGGCAAGGCCATGCTAGAGGAATGAATCCCTGTGTTTTTGTTAATGCTCCAGTACCCCCCTTCAGACGGGGTATATTATGCTATATCACATTCCCGTGGTTGGCATTTCTCTTGACATATATTCCTCCAGTGGTACTTCTTTAATGAGGTGTCTGAAGCTCTGGCTCAGATGACACCCTGCGAACCCAGACTCCTTTATGGCCCGTTGGATCCGCTGAGCCTTAAAAGGCATCTGCAGTCGCCGCGACACATTTAAAAATATATTCAAAATCTATTCCTCTTCCAGACTTTCTCACCACTCAAATGCGACACCGAGTTTTACCTACAAACCTGTCAGCAACTCCGAACAGGCTCGGGAGTGTTGAAGATTGTGTCACGTCTTCATCCTAGTTCTCCACGGCGAGTCATTTTGTCATTTTACCAGTGCCAGACCAGTGTGAGGATGTCGCCGCCGTGTGTGTGACAATACTAATCCCCGACCAGGGCAACGTCTGACAAAGCGATCCGCTTTCCGGTGTGATGCACGGCCGTTATGTAACATCACATTGAGGTCCAGTTCAAACATCAGTCGGTACAACAGCAACATGCACAACATCACTGAAACAAAGACACTTAAAACAGCTGTCACCGGCAGCAGGCCATGTGCCTCAGAGGCAGTGGCCTGGGACTGCTGGACCATCCTAGGCCACAAACCAGGGTTCAAATCCGGCCCCCAAATTAACACAAGAGGGCAGCGCAATAGGCCAGCACCATCCCAGTTTGGTGAGTCTAATGGAATATGGTTAGCTTGCCACATATTGTGCTCAATCGACGTAGAAATACGGAAAGTGCTTTCCTTCTGGTGCATAAGGATTCTGGTATAGACTTCCAGGATTGAACAAGGTGATGAAATCCTGAGGTGCCTTAGAAAACCAATATGAACACCTTGAGGCTCGCGCGCAAACGCTCTAGATTTGTTTGTGATAAGGTTCGGCCAGAATAACGTCCGTCAAAGATTTGAAAAATACTGGCCCCTACACACTTTGCGCCAAGTTTTGATATATACAGTCCCCAACAGAATTTGGTAAAATAACGTATACAAATTTACATTCACAAACACTGCGTAGCCTCAAAACGTTCTTTACACACTACATTCATATCTCTGCCAGCCCTGCTATCTGTTTCTCTGTCAACCAATTTGAGAGTGGTTACATTTATCCGGGCAAACCAGAACCTGCAGTATAGTTTTACTCTTTTTTGTTCTTTCAAATCTTGATGTACCCTTAAAAAACTCACACTAAAATGACCACAGGAGCTGGTCTACAATGGTAAATGAACTAGGATAACAGGTCTCCTCTCAAAATGTGTACCCTAAAATAAATACTGTTAAACACTGGTACATGGAACTGCGTTAACTTTTGTCCGACAAAATATAAACGGACAGGCAGCACAACGGCAACCAATCTCCGGCCTCAAGGTTTACTCAGACGTGTGGAGAAGCCAGCGACGGGTTTGTAATACTTCGTGATCCAGGGAGTTTTTACGAGTGACGCACGCTCACTTGGCCCCACTTTAATGCGAGGAGCATATTTGGATTATGGAGAGAGTCGGGGAGAAAGTATAAAAGGAAGGTGGAAGACGGACGAGAGGAAAAACCTGGGCTGCTGAAGAATAAATCTCATAAAGAGGCGGTGAAATATGATCTGTGACACGAGGACAATTATACAAGTTAACCCTCAGAACGGGGGGCCGCTGCCTGCTTCTGTCCCTGACGCAGTTTGTCTTTAACCGGCCCCTCTGTTTTCACCATCAGACCGTACGAATACACGGACTCGGATGACGAGGTCACGTACGCTTTTGACGCGCGCCCCGGGCGGTGAGAAGCGGGGCATTTCGACACAGGGTCAAGGAGACCTACGGAGTGAGTAGTAAAAACACGGAACACGTTAGCCCGTCAGCTAATGCAGTCACGGTTATTTAACTTGGCGCGTTGAAATAACAGCGCGGGGTGTTGCAGCGAGGTCACTCTGTTTCACAATAGACAAGTGAGAGCGAACCCCCCTCCCTGCTTTGTGCTCTCCTGTTTTTTTTCAACTCGCTACTAAGGCCATTCCGGCAACACAATGGGCTCCGTTCTCGTGGGCATTCCCTGGTAACCCTTTTCCGAGTGAAGCAGTGCCCGGGTTTCTCAGGCCTGTCCGGGTTAAAGGGGGTTAATGTGCGCACCAGGTCGCATCGCAATGTGGCGCCAAATCTCAATTGTGGGAATTAGCCAGAGGGCTCTGCTTTAAGTGCACAGTGAAAAATAAAGGGATTATCCTTTCTTTTTAAATGCAAGATTGCACTGCTGAAGTGGTGTAAATAAACACACGGAACAAACACTGAATCATGGTTTCACCCATTTGTTGGCGGTAGCACAAAGAGTTGATAATGGTATTATAAGTGGGGATGGAATACTTTTGAAGTGACGCGGTTGACGATACATTTACGTCATAATGTCGTTGTCAAGCCTCGTTCAGATGAATTTGCAATCTCCCACATTTAAAATATGGAGGAAACCAAAGAGATTGCTAAAGATGTCGTCTAATGATCTCTGGCGACATTTTGTATTCAAGCAAACATTGTTGCTATTTGGAGTCCTCACGTTTGTCTGCATGTCTTTAGCATCTCTTTAACATGGACTGATCGTGCTTTAATCGAAAAGACAATGGGGAACGTCGCAACCTCAGTCGATTTTTATTGAGATAATACAAGAAAGCTTTTATTTTCCCTGTTTGGTTTGCTATTTTGTTTTTGATTTAGTAGGCATTATTTGTCGGTCTCTAGTAGGGCAAATACCCAGAATTAATTGTATACTCCCAAATGCTTTTGTTTTGGTCGTCGCTGACTTGATATGACTTTCCTGGTGTTTGTGAAGTTATTTGAGAACATCAGGGAATTTCCTAAATAATATTTTCCCATATGTATGGTAGTTAATGTTTTAGACAACAATTTAATTGCAGTTGCACACAAGCTTGTCAAAATAAGAAACAATGACCTGCAAGCGTATTGAGAACAAGTCCAAAATGCAAATCTGATTTGATGCTGGGAAGCATTTTCAAATCAATTTGCTCTTGGCTGCTGTGATGGCGAAGGAAAGTCTACACCAGTCAGAAGCTCATGATGAAAAAGTAACTGCTTACCAAATGGATCTGAAACTCAGGGACTAAGAACTAAAGGCAAAATGGGAGCAACAAAAAATAGAGTCGAACGAAAGGAAACGTGCACATTGGCATACCGCCAACCCACAAAAACAATAGCAGGCCATTCAATTTTAAGATCTGGTAGATAAAATAGATCCAGTATATCTTTACACTGAATCCAGCCAGTCTTTCCATGGTGTACATCACAGTTTGATGCTCTGAAAGACTCACATTGGCTCACCTTAAGTCCTTCCTCCCTCCAACTCTGGACCCACATCAGTTCGCCTATTGCCCTAACAGGTCTACTGAGGACACCATCTCCACTACGGTCCACTCTGCCCTGACCCAACTGGACAAAACCAGCACCTATGTGAGAATGCTGTACTCTAGACTTCCGCTCAGCATTCAATACAGGCATCCCCTCTAGACTGGTTAGCAAACTCCACGACCTTGGGAGTTTGGCCAAAAACAAAACATATGAACCTTTAAAAATCAAAGAGCGCTTACAACATCCACACAACCCAAGACGACACCTCACAACACCCACACAACTCCCACACAACACCAAACCACCACACACCACCCACCCACACAACTCCCACACAACACCAAACCACCACACACCACCAAGACTTAGGACTTTGCTGCCAGGACGGTGCAGAAGGATTAGTCTTCTAATTTTATCTTACGTCAGTGCGGGTGCTGAAGGAGATAGTATTGGTGGGGAAGGAGAACGTTAATGTTATTATCTCATCCCCGGTAGTTGTGAGAGAGACGGACAGACAGCAGAAACCATGAGCGGTATTTCCTGCCCAGAACCAGCCACTGCACGGAGAGGCCAGGGAATGTTAAGTATTCTGCTAGTATTGCAGGACTGGAAGAGACATTGTCTTGTCCTTTGTATCCTCTCCAGTCAGCACTAGATCCTAGCTCATTTTGGGCAGAACCTTCTATGAAGCAAAAAAGCTTGATCTGTCTATTGATCCGTCTGCTGCATATCTTCATGGTTTTGTATCTTTCCTCGTTTTCTGAAGGCTTCTGTGAACAGATTATCATTTCTAGCCAATCCGAATCAGCCGCACACGAGCAAAAAAGGAAGGGGCCAACCCACCAGCGGCCAAGCCCCGACATGGCTATAGTATCCAGACTGATTGAGGCGTGTGGTGTCTCTCACCTGCTTTACATTAGCAGCGTCTCCGGCTCAGGATAACCCGGCTCACACTGTAACATTAACTCTCCTCCCTGTTCCATATGAAAAGTTAAGCATGAAGCCAGAAGGGCAGTAAACTGTGGCCTACTGGCCAAACACACCTCCTAGTCAAACACACACACACACACACAAACGTCAGAGAGATAGAGCACTCATCCGCTGAAGCACGGCACAAATTAAACATTACGTGTGGAGTGCGCAATCCTGACCAGAGACTATGGCTCTTGGTCAATGGAGTACCACAATTATAGATTCCTGACTGGATTAACGAGGATCACGTCCTGCCTGCCTGTTTTAACTGACAGACAGCCCACATTACTGCTCTACTTACCACCGGAGCCCCATCAGGAATAAGGGCACCTTTTTGTAGGCAGAGTTACATTTTGAAAAAGTCAAGGACTTCACAGAGATTTCAAAACAATTTCACAGCATCTGCTGAAAGGCTTCTATTATAATTCCATTCCCGAAAGTCCCTGCATTTGGCTTTGGCTGAATCCCAATCTGCAGCCCCCTTCTCGTTGTGTTTAAGCCCTCCTCTGTGTACCAAGTGTACAAAAGCTAAGAAATGTATCCAGACACGAATTAGACCCCCCGTGACTTTTTGGAGTGTGCAAAACTAGTGAAATTCCCAACATCTAATTTCACACAAAAAACAAGACAGAAACCGACAAGAGAAGGCACTCTGAACAGGTTGCTAGATGTGAAGGGCCTGATATGAGATTCACTGTCTGCCTGCTCAGCATCTGTAGAGGGGGAAAGTTGGGCCTGGGGCAAAATCAGTGTACCTTTGTGAAATACTGATCTAACAAATTACAGGGACAAATCCAAAACTGTTCTTAGCTCTTTCTCCCTCCCCTCCCTGTCCGCTCCTTCTCCCTCCCCTCCTCCTCCCTCCCCTCCTTCTCCCTCCCCGTCCGCTCCTTCTCCCTCCCCTCCCCTCCTCCCCCCTCCCCGTCCGCTCCTTCTCCCTCCCCATCCGCTCCTTCTCCCTCCCCGCCCCCTCCTCCTCCCTCCCCGTCCGCTCCTTCTCCCTCCCCTCCTCCCTCCCCGCCTGCTCCTCCTCCCCGCTCCTCCTCCCTCCCCGTCCCCTCCTCCTCCCTCCCCGTCCGCTCCTTCTCCCTCCCTCTCTGCTCTACGCTCACCAGTCATGACATTAATTTCACATGCTGGGTGGATCTATCTGAGTTGTCTTAAGCAATGTCCGCTCCAAATCTTTCCCTAATCTCAATAGCATATAGTAGCTTAGTGGTCACCTGTACGACTCAGTAGTTTCCTTCCCAGCTTATAACTGTCAATTCCTCCTATTAATTGGAACGTAGCCAGCAACTTTATTGAAGATTTCCAGGACTGTAAAATGTGCTTTTCCACCATAGCTGTTTTACAATTAAATTGACTAACTGTAAGTTGCTTTGGATCGGAGCGTCTACTAAACATATAAAATTTAAATGGACGTTGGCTTCCTACCCAGTTCTCCATGGACAGCAAACAATCAGACATGTGACGTTCTCCGTTGAGGAACATGATTAATGAATCGTCCAAAAGCAGACAGGAAGCGCTAGAAGCGCAGCCGCAAACATCAGAGGCGCCAACTTCGTAAACAAAAAGGTGGCATTTTATTATCAGTACACTTTTATTTTCGTTTGCTCGGGTCAAGTGGAAAATAATAACAGGAAACGGCAAACATCAGCCTCGCCACTAAATCCAGGTAATTACGACTTTCTCAACGTTTTACTTCTTCCAAAGCTTTTCCTCTTTACTTTGACAATGTACAGTTCTAAAGGATAAGGAAATGAACCAATTCTCAGAAACGTGGGTTCACATTGCGGTTCAAAATGCTGGAACGATACTATGTCATGTTAATGAAGGGCTAACATTGGCTACAGCTGTACCTGCGCTTCCCTTTATCAGGGATTACCCTGATGGGTCGGATCAACTTAGCTTTGTGTTAGCTGGTCCCCCACTCCAGATGTGAGCGGAGACCGACATCTTGAGAAATAACAGCTGGTTTCGCCATTATGGCATTCTGCGGTTCAAAGGTCACTCATTTCGACAAGCAGGGGAGACAGCTGTTTTGAAGTGACGGGTACGATCGGAAGAGAGGAGAGGCCTGCTCTGTCACATGGCCCAGGGTTAACCTCCCGGTCTTCCTGGTGACTCCCGACTTCTGACCTCTCACCTCTTGGCCTTCTTCTCCTTCATGATCTTCTTGCTCTCCTCTCTCCTCCGTTTGTTGACAGGGTTACGTGGATCGTAGATCTCAAATGTGTCCTCGTCTTGCATGTTGGCATCCTTGACTTTTCTGGTTTGCTCGTCAAACTGGAGAACATGGGCCATCCTAAATCAGAGAAAGAGAGGAGGTTCAAAGCATTACAATGCCTCACAGCGCACCGTGATGGTAGCTCAATAAATCACATCTAGGTTAAAAGTTGAAAGGCTGATTTCCCCGGTGATACGGAACTGGGAATCTGTCCCTCCTCATGTCAGTGAGATAAATCCCATCGCTCTGAAAGCGGCACTAGTCGCATTGCCTAAAACAGGCTACACTTCAAAGGCACTGACAATTATAAGTTACAGGAACTAGACGATTTGTTAAAAAAAAGAAAAACAGAAACCTGAAACCTGCTTGTAACACGTGTTTGTTTGTTTTGAACGTTGCACTGATGTAGCGAATTCCTTGCCATCATCAGTGGGAAAATGATCTAGATTTTCACATTTCTTAAATAAGAAACCATTTAACGTCGCCCTGTTCATGTAACCATATCCACAATGTGTGTGAACGGTTAAGATGGCAGGCAAGGTACAAAATATCCAGTTGAATCATTCTGCTCTCTACGGGAGGATGAAAAGCAGCGGGTCTTAAAAAAATATCGATCATTCTTCTTTGTAGTACGTTAACACTGAGTAAAAAAAATAAATTTCGGCATGGTCCTGTAACAGTAAGTGATTAGTTGTGTTTATCAATCTGCTACTGGAACCGCTGTTAGAGGTGTCTCTGTCAGTCGTGATCGGGAACTGGCAGAAAGCAGGACAGACAAATAGCATGAGAATGGCAACGGAGGTGGAGGAACAGCGAGTGATGTGGAAGGAGTTTACCACAGACAGCCAAGACAGGACTGAGCTACCACAGGACTGAGCTACCACAGGACTGAGCTACCACAGGACTGAGCTACCACAGGACTGAGCCACCACAGGAGCGACGGCTAGGATGGACAGAGTGTACTTCGAGAATTCCACACAATTTTTCACGGCTTCTCGGGAATTCTGACGAGTGAAAGGCATTGAAATTTTCTGTCATTCCTTGAGGGTTCGGCACATGTGGCCCCCGGCTTTTTTTGGACGGGATACGTGTTCTGCTAATTCTGTGTATGGAAATACCTCTGCCATTAGCATCAGGAGAGTGGGGTGGAGGGGTAGAGGAGCTGAGAGTAGAAAGGAAGACAAGGGAGAATTAAATAGAACAGAAAGAAAGAGAAGTGAAGGCACTGTAATGTCATTAAAACGGGTCTGGATAAAAGAGGGACTAATTGTCCAATGGCCAGCCAGCGCTCAGGAAGATTAATGGAACGAATGCAAATAAATTAAATGTAAAGGAAGATTAATGGAACGAAAAGGCCAATGATGAAACGTAAAGGAAGATTAATGAAATTAACTTTCATTAATCTTACTGACTAACGCAATTGCACTCCGTGAGTCTGAAACCACAAAATAATTAAATCGATGTAACTGGGCGGTTCTTCTAGCGCTGCTTTCCTTCTCATTTAAAGACGGACTTGTGTGAAGTTCAACACGCCCACCCCAACATTACATCACGCTTCTGGAGAAAACACTTCAGCTGTCCGTCACACCTGTCACTCAAAGCGCATTACCTGGTTTCCCTGTGAAAGCGCTGATGGCTAGAATGGGTCAAGCCTGACAGTTTATCAGTTATCAGCAAGCTTGTAAGTACAGAATCACGTTTGAAGTGAACTGGCTCTAACCGAAATCGAAAGAGGAGTGGGAGGCCCTGGTGCATATCTGAGCAAGAGGACAAATATATTAGTTGGATCAATTTAATAGTACCCGCAAAACATCAGTAACAATGTCAATACTAAAGACTCTGGGATGCTTGTCTTATTGATATTCTAATGTATAACATTTGCTTTTCTTTAAAAAAGGGACTTTTTTAAGTGACCCCAAACTTTTTAACAATAGTGTAGATATACCGGTATATATAGGGAATAAATATAAATCCCTGGTCTCTGACCATTCAGAGCTTCAGAGTGCTTATCATCCAACAACCTCTGACTGGAAGCCTCAGAAAAACTCCCAATCCATCCCTCTGTTTTCTTTTTGAAGGGAAAGGAAATATGTGGGGGAAATGTGGGGGTTGGGTGACAGGAGCTTTCTGGCTTCTTGGCGTGAGAAAAGAGAGTGTGTGTTTGCGCCTGTGCGCGTGTGCCTATGTGTGTTAACAGAGTCGTGTAGAAAGTGCTGTTTGTAGACGCTGGCACAGATGGAATAGTTTACAGCACCCTGGCCCAGACTGACCTGTAGTAACCCCCGGCCTGACCTGTAGTGACCCCCGGCCTGACCTGTAGTGACCCCCGGCCTGACCTGTAGTGACCCCGGGGCTGACCTGTAGTGACCCCGGGGCTGACCTGTAGTGACCCCGGGGCTGACCTGTAGTGACCCCGGGGCTGACCTGTAGTGACCCCGGGCCTGACCTGTAGTGACCCCGGCCTGACCTGTAGTGACCCCCCGCCTGACCTGTAGTGACCCCCGGCCTGACCTGTAGTGACCCCCGGCCTGACCTGTAGTGACCCCCGGCCTGACCTGTAGTGACCCCCGCCTGACCAGTAGTGACCCCCGGCCTGACCTCTTCTCTCCCTCATCCCCCCCCTCATCTCCCCCTCATCTCCCCCTCATCTCCCCCTCATCTCCCCCTCATCTCCCCCTCATCTCCCCCTCATCTCTCCCTCTCATCTCTCCCTCTCATCTCTCCCTCTCATCTCTCCCTCTCATCTCTCCCTCTCATCTCTCCCTCTCATCTCTCCCTCTCATCTCTCCCTCTCATCTCTCCCTCTCATCTCCCTCTCTCATCTCCCTCTCTCATCTCCCTCTCTCATCTCCCTCCCTCATCTCCCTCCCTCATCTCCCTCCCTCATCTCTCCCTCTCTCATCTCTCCCTCTCTCATCTCTCCCTCTCTCATCTCTCCCTCTCTCATCTCTCCCTCTCTCATCTCTCCCTCTCTCATATCTCCCACTCATCTCCCACTCATCTCCCACTCATCTCCCACTCATCTCCCACTCATCTCCCACTCATCTCCCACTCATCTCCCACTCATCTCCCACTCATCTCCCTCTCATCTCCCACTCATCTCCCACTCATCTCCCTCTCATCTCCCTCTCATCTCCCTCTCATCTCCCTCTCATCTCCCTCTCATCTCCCTCTCATCTCCCTCTCATCTCCCTCTCATCTCCCTCTCATCTCCCTCTCATCTCCCTCTCTCTGAGTCATAGTGTGGTGGGATTCTCTTCTCTGCTGCGCACACAGCAGGACCCTGAAAATATATCAGAGGCAGGTAGGAGAAACGTCAAAACACAATCCGATCAAGAAGTTTGTCGAACAGAGCCGGAATAGGCCACAAAGAGGACTGCGCTGGGGGGAGAAATAATACAATTCCACCTGCATCGAACGTAACAGAAGTGACAGAAGTAGCGCGGCGAGCCAAGAGACTACTGATCTATTCAGCACGGGTCCTCCTCGCTGTGGGAAATATTCTAAAGCTTCAGCCTAAAACCGGACAGAGAGCTCACAGTGCTCCCGATACTTACAATCTAGATGTGAGTCTGACACACTGGCAACCCCACGGGGATGTAGTATAAAACGCACGCAACGGATGACAAAATCTTTGGTCCCAGGCGAATGTTCCCGGGTTTATTTGTCCGGGTCGGTGATGCGGCGGCCGTATATGGTGTTCCTCTTTAATGGCGTGCGGCACGTGGTGAGAGCCGCTAGACCTAATATTTGAAGTGCTGACTGTGAGGCCGAGCTCAGCCGGGCTGTTGATGGGTCGTGATTCCAGCCGCTCCTCTGTCATCCGCGCTTATTGCAGCGCTGCACTAAAGGAAGGGAATGGCCCCTACAGCGTGACAGTCACACACAGACTTCACACACACACACACACACACACACGTGATTACAAACTCAGACATGCGCTACCAGACCGGCCGACTTTCGGGTGGAAAAAAATAAACATGCCCCTGTTAGAGCGATCTTTTCACCTGTCTGGCTTCTCTGAGGGTAATGAAACTCAAGCCTTTGGGCTGGCACCCCGGCTATAGCATATTAGCTCCATCTATCTAGTCTGGAGCGGGCAGAGTGTTGACTGGCTGTATAAAGTTGAGCTGTGTGTCGAGTCATTAAGGAGCAGCTCGTCGGCCCTGTGTTATGACTGGCCATTAGCAGACATAACAGATAATATTACAGGACAGACTGGAAAGGTCTGAACCACCACAACTGGCAGGGGTAGGCTGAGTTCCAAACGACAGGGCCAGGCTGGGTTCCAAACGACACGGGCATGCTGAGTTCCAAACGACAGGGCCAGGCTGGGTTCCAAACGGCAGGGGACGGCTGGGTTCCAAACGGCAGGGGCAGGCTGGGTTCCAAACGACAGGGCCAGGCTGGGTTCCAAACGACAGGGCCAGGCTGGGTTCCAAACGACAGGGGCAGGCTGAGTTCCAAACGACAGGGCCAGGCTGGGTTCCAAACGGCAGGGGACGGCTGGGTTCCAAACGGCAGGGGACGGCTGGGTTCCAAACGACAGGGGCAGGCTGGGTTCCAAACGACAGGGGCAGGCTGGGTTCCAAACGACAGGGGCAGGCTGGGTTCCAAACGACAGGGGCAGGCTGGGTTCCAAACGACAGGGGCAGGCTGGGTTCCAAACGACAGGGGCAGGCTGGGTTCCAAACGACAGGGGCAGGCTGGGTTCCAAACGACACGGGCAGGCTGGGTTCCAAACGACACGGGCAGGCTGGGTTCCAAACGGCAGGGGCAGGCTGGGTTCCAAACGGCAGGGGCAGGCTGGGTTCCAAACGACAGGGGCAGGCTGGGTTCCAAACGACAGGGCCAGGCTGGGTTCCAAACGACAGGGCCAGGCTGGGTTCCAAACGGCAGGGGCAGGCTGGGTTCCAAACGACAGGGGTAGGCTGGGTTCCAAACGACAGGGGTAGGCTGGGTTCCAAACGGCAGGGGCAGGCTGGGTTCCAAACAACAGAGCCTGACTCCCTGCTTGGCACACTAGTTCCAACCAAGGCGCCGTGGTTAAAATTAGGGCACTAAATGATAAATAGAGGGCTGCTGGGATGCTGCAATAGGGTGGTAGTTCCTGTCTCCTAGTCTGTCTCCTAGTCCGTCTCCTAGTCCGTCTGCTCACTAATACGGCAGCATGGGGCAAAGTAATTAATGATAATAAGGGACTGGTTTTACGTAGTGCTTTTCCAGATGTGCGAAGCCCTTTAGGATATATGACTGTATTGAAACGTGGAAGTCTGGGGAAACCGTTAGTTGGCACTGTGTATGCTAGCTTGATTTCAGATATTAATCTGACCGTGAGCACAAAGCAAATGTGCCAATGTTTGCAAGATAAGTAATGGGCACGATCCAATATTCCTTTTCTAGAGTTGAGGTCACTTCTAGATTGGATAGTATGCATAGTGCCGCAGCACTTCGCTCCAGATTTATCACAAGTCACACTCGACGTACAGTGGTCCCCTCATGCAACCGAGATGTCATCTCATTTAGGGGAAAGTGTCTGAGTACGTTTGCAAATGTAAATGCTGAGTAAAAACAGCAGGCTTGAATAGAGAACATACCATCCTTTGTCGTCGTCCTCCGCCAGCTCTTCTGGGTCCTCCTCGGGGGCCTCCGAAGTCTCCGTGATGGCCGAAGACAGCTTGGACTTGAAGCGGTCCAGCAGCGCCAGCGTCTAACAGGGTTATTAAGCTTAGGGTCAGTAAGAGGTCAAGGTCACGGTGGACATTAATGTTAAGATCTAAGACATCTCAAAGTCTCAGACATATTCACCAACCCGGTCTAAGCGTACCTGACTGAAGGACGTCAATATCAACCTTGCCAGTGCTTTATACGACAGTAAGTCCACAGCTTCTACAGAGCTGTGTGACTGAGCGCACAGAGGGCATGCTACCAAAAAGTGTAGCTCAGGTCATAGTTCACAGACCCCCGTTACCTGGGCCTCTCTGGTGGAGCCCTTCTTCAGCTTCTGTTTCCTCATGTCTTCATACTTCTTCTTCCCCTCCAGGTACTCTGCCACCGCCTCACTGCCGGGCGTATTTTCCTCTATAGGGACACAGTACGGTTTCAGTTAGCGAGACGTCTGTTACACGTTGACCGAGTCTAAGGTAAACAATTAGACACTCAGCCTCGGACTCCCAGATAAAACAGTCTGGTAACTAGTTTTGCAGATGCACACATGTCAGTCTGAGATGTTATATTCTAACGGATCTCAATAAGGTCAGTGATTTAACAGAGGGTTTATGGTAAGCCTAGATTACGGGAGACATTTAACAGTGAACAAGACACTAGCATACACAATACTGATTAATCAGACGTGTTCTGGCGCGTCATTAGAAATCAGCCTGGAGAAGATGTCGGTCACAAATGGAACGCTATTCCCTACGTGGTACACTACTCTAGACAGGAGCCTATTGCATTTGTAGTGTACTACTCATGCCCAGACAAGTATGCCATTTTGCCGGCTGGTCGAGACCCACGTTGGATCGGAGACAAAGAAAATGGATGCGATCTGATGTAGAAGAGCGTCTGCAGCAGGGCAAACAGATCCAGCAGGATGAATGATGGATGACCAGTTTAAGGAAACCCCTCTCCCTCTGCCAGAAGTGCGCTTCTCTCTGCGCCAAAGCCCGGCCACGTCCAACGACACTGTTAAAGTTCCCAATGAAAACGAAAGGGGAAAAGCGGGGCGTAATTCTTCGACGTCGACCTTGAGACTGGACGGAGACTAGATGGAGACGGCTGAAGGGAAGTGCACCTCTGTGCAGGAAGGCCTTCAATGAGAAAACCAAGTGGCTCAAATAAGTGGATATGTCCTCGTGTTAGTCAAGCAGACCGATACTTATGCAAAGACGTGGGGCTACTTCCTACGTATGTTCAGTATCTGCAAACTGAGGAGGACCATGGTGCTTTGCCAAGAGAGGACACAGGATACGACAGATCAAAGCGCCAGAGTGTAGAGCCCTTAAAGAGATGAATCTCCAAATGTACATAAACAGTGTCAGCTTCATGAAGTGCAGGATAGATTGTATTAGTGACACAGGTTTAGCTCCGCTCTACCATGTATCAGCTGATGGTGAGTGACACAGGTTTAGCTCCGCTCTACCATGTATCAGCTGATGGTGAGTGACACAGGTTTAGCTCCGCTCTACCAAGGTATCAGCTGATGGTGAGTGACACAGGTTTAGCTCCGCTCTACCAAGTATCAGCTGATGGTTAGTGACACAGGTTTAGCTCCGCTCTACCAAGTATCAGCTGATGGTTAGTGACACAGGTTTAGCTCCGCTCTACCAAGGTATCAGCTGATGGTTAGTGACACAGGTTTAGCTCCGCTCTACCAAGGTATCAGCTGATGGTTAGTGACACAGGTTTAGCTCCGCTCTACCAAGGTATCAGCTGATGATTAGTGACACAGGTTTAGCTCCGCTCTACCAAGTATCAGCTGGTGATTAGTGACACAGGTTTAGCTCCGCTCTTCCAAGGATCAGCTGATGATGAGTGACACAGGTTTAGCTCCGCTCCACCAAGGTATCAGCTGATGACAAGCAACGATATAGGCCTTTGACTGGACCAGCCAGCAGCAAGACCTCACACGGGAGGTGGAGATAAGAAACATAAATGGCGAGAGGAAACCGTGTGAGTGTGTGTAACAGGAAATAAGAAAGACGGGGCGGAGGGAGTAAAGGAATGAAATGAAAAGCAAGAGATTGAAGGAATCCATGTGGAACGCACCAGAGTGAAACCCACAGAACAGTCACCTACAGTAAAACCCACAGAAGAGATACCTACAGTAAAACCCACAGAAGAGATACCTACAGTAAAACCCACAGAAGAGATACCTACAGTAAAACCCACAGAAGAGATAACTACAGTAAAAACCACAGAAGATATAACTACAGTAAAACCCACAGAAGAGATACCTACAGTAAAACCCACAGAAGAGATACCTACAGTAAAACCCACAGAAGAGATAACTACAGTAAAACCTACAGAAGAGATACCTACAGTAAAACCCGGAGAAGAGATACCTACAGTAAAACCCACAGAAGAGATACCTACAGTAAAACCCACAGAAGAGATACCTACAGTAAAACCCACAGAAGAGATACCTACAGTAAAACCCACAGAAGATATACCTACAGTAAAACCCACAGAACAGTCACCTATAGTAAAACCCACAGAAGAGATACCTACAGTAAAACCCACAGAAGAGATACCTACAGTAAAACCCACAGAAGAGATAACTACAGTAAAAACCACAGAAGAGATACCTACAGTAAAACCCACAGAAGAGATACCTACAGTAAAACCCACAGAAGAGATACCTACAGTAAAACCCACAGAAGAGATAACTACAGTAAAAACCACAGAAGATATAACTACAGTAAAACCCACAGAAGAGATACCTACAGTAAAACCCACAGAAGAGATACCTACAGTAAAACCCACAGAAGAGATACCTGCAGTAAAACCCACAGAAGAGATACCTGCAGTAAAACCCACAGAAGAGATACCTGCAGTAAAACCCACAGAAGAGATACCTGCAGTAAAACCTACAGAAGAGATACCTGCAGTAAAACCCACAGAAGAGATACCTGCAGTAAAACCCACAGAAGAGATACCTGCAGTAAAACCCACAGACGAGATACCTGCAGTAAAACCCACAGACGAGATACCTACAGTAAAACCCACAGAAGAGATACCTACAGTAAAACCCACAGAAGAGATACCTACAGTAAAACCCACAGAAGAGATACCTACAGTAAAACCCACAGAAGAGATACCTACAGTAAAACCCACAGACGAGATACCTACAGTAAAACCCACAGAAGAGATACCTACAGTAAAATCCACAGAAGAGATACCTACAGTAAAACCCACAGAACAGTCACCTACAGTAAAACACACATAAACGTCACCTACAATAACATACATATACCATTCTTTCTCCTACAGTTACACACATAACAGTTGCCTATAGTAAAACACACAGAACATTCAGGGCAATCAGGTGGGCCAGGACACGGACAATCAGGTGGACAAAAGACAAGAAGAACCATCTGGGCATGGACAGGGAACTACCAGATGGACAAAAACAATCAGATGTTCAAAGACAGGGACAACCAGGAGTCAAAGGACAAGGACGACAAAGTAGACAAGGACGGGGGCAATCAGGTAACCAAAGACAGGACAATCAGATGATCAAGGACAAGAAGAACCAGGTGGACAAGGACAGGAACAACCATGTGGGCGACGGGCAGTGACAGCAGTACTTGACAAAATTAGAGGGAAAATTCCTTAGATCTTAAAGGAAACCTCGGCAGAGAATTCCGACAGACCCTTGTCCTCCGGCACATTCCCCAGATCTTCCCAGTCTTGACATTGTTGTTGACCTCAAACCCCTGGGCCAGACCACACTAAATCATAGACCCCATTGAGAAGATGAGACGTAAGTAGACACGTATATATTGAGTCTAAGTCTGCGTATCTCAAACTAAATCGCCAGAGAATTCCACTATAATGGAAAAATCTAGCTACAAGGAGGGAGGCCTGCGTCTTATTACCTAGGCATAAGTGGAGGTACAGCACAAGTCAAAAGTCAGGAGACACCTAACCATTTACATTAAAGAGTAGGTATGTTCTAACTTTTGACTGGGCTAGTGTGTACAACAGGAACAAGTAAGAGATAAGTAGAAATAAGAAGTAACTTTAAAAGCAACCCTAATCTTATCAGGCTGCCAGAGTAGAGGCCAGTACTACTGAAGTAATGCGATCACATATTTTGGTTGTGTTGTCTTATTATTCTTAATACACGATAGAAAATAAGGTCCAGAGTAAGCAATTTTGGGGCTTCGCCATGTTTAATTGAAATTAACAAATGTGTGTTTCCTGCATAGCAGTGAATATGCACATTGTGTTTCCGGATGACATCGTCAGAGCATTTTAGCGATCTTTTGTACAGACGTATGATGTACAGTGCCTACAGAGAAGCATCGTCACAACCCTTCAGTCAGAACATGGTGATTCCATCCACAGATTTGGACTTGGTCAGGGCTCTGACTTGGCCACTCAAAGACCTTCTTATCCTTAAGCCACTGTGGTCGTTTCTTTAGCGGTGTGTTCAGATTGTGCTGAAGGTGAACCACCTGTCCATCTACAGTTGTCTAGCGGAAATTCTCCTCAACAATTTGGGTGTACTTGGCGACATCCATTTTCTCTTCAGGCCAGACCAATTGCCCGGTCCCTGAAGAGAAACACCCCCACAACATAATGTTGCCATCACCATGCTTCACAGTAGGTATGTTGTATTTTGGGTGGTGTGCTGTGTTTGGTTTTCGCCAAACATAACGCTTGCTGTTGAGTCCAAAAGGATCAATCTTGGTCTCATCTGACCATAAAATGTTTTTGCCACCGTTTGGAGGAACAGCCCGATCTAGGCAAGGTGTTGGTGGAGCCATACACTTTCCACTTCTTAATAATGCTCAGAACGGCACTCAGAAGATAGTTAAGCCTTTGAAAACCTTTTGTATATTTTTTCTAACATGTGCCTTTTCTCAACTTTGTCCCAAAGACCTTTTGACCTTTTT
Organism: Dallia pectoralis; assembly: GCA_029465975.1. Classification (NCBI taxonomy): domain Eukaryota; kingdom Metazoa; phylum Chordata; class Actinopteri; order Esociformes; family Umbridae; genus Dallia; species Dallia pectoralis. The sequence continues at coordinate 6,115,482 of CM055760.1, read as the reverse complement.
GCAGTACTAGTAATCACATCATCACAGAACAGCAGTCGTTTTATGAAGCACTAGTTAGCATGGTGTGTGATCTGGGAAGTGACTGTAAGTGCCTCTAGGTTACTTTGCAATCTCTCCAAAAAAAGGGACTGATCAATTATCAAGACAAAGCATGTCTATAAGACTGCAGGGAACACAGGTCTAAAGAGACTACCTGGGGATATTAGCACTACAGTGGGTACAGGTCTATAGAGACTGCAAGACTATAGAGACCACTGGTCTAATGAGAACACAGGTCTAAAGAGACTACCTGGGGATATTAGCACTACAGTGGGTACAGGTCTATAGAGACTGCAAGACTATAGAGACCACTGGTCTAATGAGAACACAGGTCTATACAGAGGCAAAAAAACCCCACAAGTTACAGAAACTGCGAGAAGACTACAGGCCTTTTGAAACTAGATACACTAGACTGTTGTTTTTATGTTCTATGATGTTAGCAGAATAAGACTTTTTGTAGTTTTAACATGGAGGTTCAGCTAGCCAATGCATGTGTTGTCATAAAGATGCTATTTCCTTTGTAACCAAAGTCCAACATTTTAAAGCACCATACAACATCATTGCAGAACAGGTCTTTATTTAAAAAACATTTCCACAACTGAGAATTAACTTTTTGAATCTTTGCCCCGTTAAAAGGTTGAGTCAGGCCGTTAAGCGTAATTGCTCCCGGCCAATTGCTGTAAATGCCAACTCGCCTGTTTAAATAAATGAACAAAAAAACGTAAAAGTGCATTTTGCGACATTGCCCGGAGTTTGCTCTGTGTCAACAAACAGGAAAAGCCAAACAATTAAAAGACACCGGCAATTTTGTTCCTGACTAGATGAGCAGGACCATTGTGGGACAGATGCCACGTTGTTCCCACAAGTTTGTTCCTTCAATGGTTTATGTCTCTGCTTCGATTATATTTGTGGAAATCGGTTCCACAGGGAATAATTTGAAAGCTTTGCAAAGTAGTTGTGCAATTGACTGCAGGGGGGTTGAGACAAGCACTAGTCAGGCCGGCTTTCCTTTATCAGAGTAATGGGCCACAATAGAGGCTGAGAAGATGTCTGTATCCAAGAAAACATGTGCGTTTTGTCATTTAGATCTTCATGTTTCAACGGGACTGAAAAGCGATAAGATAATGTGACGGGGGGAGCGATAGGAAGGGAGGAGTAGGCGAGAAAGGGAGGGAGGAGAGAGAGAGGGGGCCGAAAGGAAAGAGAGGGAGGAGAGGCGACGCAGGAAAAGGTAATTGTGTGTTGACTTGCCGTGAATAGAAACGGCGTAAATGTCATAATCTCCAGGATCAGACGCCAAAGGCAGTGATGTCACAATGGGGGCAGACTGTGAGCGCAGAGCCTACCGGTTCCAGAGGCGCAGTTATTTCCACGACACCCCTCTGATGCCACAGACAGGCAGGCAGCCTCAGTCACCTGGCTACAGGAGTCATGGCAACTCTGACTAGCGGGTAGCCTGGACCCCGTCAGGACAGGAAGCCGCGAGGGGCGGGGGCAAAACAAACGACGTAACGCGTCGCGAACAGATATCCTGCGTCTGGTCCTGTCATTTATTAAGAGCTGCAGCGCTGCTCTGTGAGTCCCGGTGGCTAGAACGAACACTGGGCCACTGTCTCAGAAAAGCAGGCCTGTTTGGCACGACATCGCTGTGAGAAAACGCTATTTAGAGTGTACGATAGCAGGCAACGGCTTATAACCAGCTCATCGTCGGATTCGAATTCTCTGACTGTACCGCAGCGCACGTACGGCCAGTTAGACAAAAAAGATTCCGAAACTAAATGCTGCGTGTTTATTATTTCAACAATTGTCAAGTGCTATAAGCCAGACTTTGACGTGTACAAAATGAGACGTCTGACATCTAGCATGTGAAGCAACGGCGCGTGTCTGAAATTGCACCATATTCAGTGCACTACCAGAGTTCCTTTAACCAGAGAACCACGGACCCCTGAGTTTATTTTCTCAAACACTTTATTTGACTGAATTCAGAGCACGGTCCTTTCCAAACATACGGCCTATGCTCGTCTCTACTTTAAATACACAAACATTTAAAAGTGCAATTTTGTAATTTATTCGTGGCGAACATTTTAAACACTTCCTTTAATGAAAAAGCACAAACTGACATTTGTAAACTCTCTGCTGAGATGTTTTGCTCTTCGGTATTTCTGTAATATAAATGTCACGAATGTTGAATTAACATTCAGTTGGCCTAAACTGTTTCAGTAACAGAAACATGGCTCTTAAAAATAAATGTATGCAAACACTGAATCTGCAGTACCAAGTTGGATACAAGTCTGAATATATATGGCCATTGGTATAAGATGTAATGAATGATGACACCACAGGACTATAAATACCATGATATCTGGACAGTAATGGCAAACACTAACTTGGACTACGTTCTTTAATCAAAATTACTTCAGAGACCACTGAACAGTTCCTCTACAAACTCAGTGTAAGATTTGTACTAACAGGTTTTTTGGCAAACACAGCGAATACGCCGCTGCAGCATGCCAAGTAGGTTATCTAGCTTGTAGATAAGATAAAGGGCCTGATTCAGTCCAACTGGGTTCCCGGGGTTAAGCACACCACGACAAGGCACATGCAATATTGTCTCATAGAGATACGAGGCAGTTTACTGTGTACCTACCCCAACTGTATAGTATATAGGCTGATAGAGTTACAAGGCAGTTTACAGTGTACCTACCCCAACTGTATAGAATATTGTCTCATAGAGATACGAGGCAGTTTACATTGTACCTACCCAACTGAATATAGTCTCATAGAGATACGAGGCAGTTTACAGTGTACCTACCCCAACTGTATAGAATATTGTCTCATAGAGATACGAGGCAGTTAACAGTGTACCTACCCCAACTTTATAGAAGATTGTCTCATAGAGATACGAGGCAGTGCACAGTGTACCTACTCCAACTGTATAGAATATTGTCTGATAGAGATACGAGGCAGTGCACAGAAGGGTCACCCCACAACGAGACCTAATTGGGTAACAAAAAGCTCCCCGCGGTCACTATAATCTTCCGGGGTCGCATTGCCATTGTTTAAGTCCAGGAAACCAGGCAATTACTCTTGTTTCACGAGGCATTTAGGTCTTGAGAGCAATCATCTGAATCCCCTCACAGAGGACTAGTGTGGATCTGGGGCCGCTCTCTCACACTCATCGCGCTCCCGTCATCTTCCCCTTGAGTCAACACGGAAGTCTGCTCTGCTGCTCGAGGTGCAAATCTCCACTTTTGATTTACGAGAGCGCGAAGTGATCTCTTTCCCAATCTCCCCTCGTGGTCTGCCCCCTTCACAGCAGCCCGAGGACGGGCAGGACGCTGACTGATGAGGCCCTGGGGGCGCTACACGAGGAACACTCGGCCCAGCTGTTGTCACTAACCACTATCTTTTAGTTTGATGGCCATTCTAACTGCATTCCTCCCCTAGCCGTCACCTGGGCCAGAAAGAGCTACAAATCACAGGCCTGATGTTGTAGCAACGGGTGAGGGTTGTTGTGGGCGACGGACGCCTTCCCGTTCGGGGAAGAAGGTATCCCTCTTCTCTCTTTGACCAAACAGAGCTCGTTTGAAATGAGGCGGAGGGCTGTTGCATTGGAGGTCTTGAGCGGCTAAGGGCACATCAAAACAAACCCTGTTTCTTATCGATCAACGGACTAATCAGAAAGAGTTGGGACAAATCTGTTGTGAGGCCGCGTTCTCCATGTTGCTACCACTCACTGTCAACGCAGTCACAATTAATGATGCAGATTCCAGTTGTGAGCCGAGTGATCTGAGTTTCCAATCAGCTCCAAAAACAACTACAGGCAAGTTGCCAGAAAGACATATTATTTTTGTCTCAACGATTAACTATGTACTATGTAATACATTGGCAGGGTCATTTCAAGGCTTTTGCGAGTATGGTACAAAAAAAATTATAAATACCTCAGTCGGAGGCTTGTCTTTCAATTGACAGTAAAACTAGTGAAATATGCCAGGTGCCATTTTAAAATGTGGTTGTGTGAGCTGCAGCAGTGTTTCTCTTGTCAATCACTGAGAGTTGCTCAATTAGCCATGTCAGCTAACTTTTAGATAGGTAGTTAGTCTAGCCAGCTGTCTAAAGTTGTAGGAATCAGGGTGGAAAACTGACACAGCAATATCTCAGGGGCCCTAACCCCAGGGACCCTAACCCCAGGGGCCCTAACCCCAGGGGCCCTAACCCCAGGGGCCCTAACCCCAGGGGCCCTAACCCCAGGGGCCCTAACCCCAGGTGCCCTAACCTCAGGGGCCCTAACCCCAGGGGCCCCAACCCCAGGGGCCCTAACCCCAGGTGCCCTAACCCCAGGGGCCCTAACCCCAGGTGCCCTAACCCCAGGTGCCATAACCCCAGGGGCCCTAACCTCCAGGTTCCCCATTGCTGCTGTTAGTCATTCTCACTCAGATACAAACAAACAAAGCATAAATCATGGCCACAAGTCTAGAACTACAAGATTATTTGTTTAAGACTGTTTAAAAACAAGAATTTTACATTTCCTGTTCACACCATTCCTTCATTGCAGAGATCTTACCTTTAAACTACAATATCATCTGAACACTCAATTTCACAATGTAAAACATCAGGAACATAACATTCAAATGTATAGATATATCCACTGTTAAGAGTGGAGACACACGTGTTTTTGCTGTGAGGTGGGCAATACATGCTTAAGGCCCAGAAATGAGCAAGTCCTGAGATTTGTGTAAATCCTGTCCAGATATAAGCTTGAAAGGTATCAATTAATTATACAAAAGGTGACACAGCTGAACAGAATCCTTGACTCAACCGCCAAATTGAATCCCCCGATTACACATAAATATTACAAATTCTCGAATGAGGCCAGGTGATTCATAAATGTTTAACTGAACTGCCTTTGACAGAATCCTGCGAACCGTATTTTGGAGTGAAAAACAGAAACTTAACAGCGGCAAATAACCATGAACCAATTGACGATTTCTAAGATGAGTCTTTGTAAAAAAAAAAAAAATTCCTCCACATCAACAACTTGACTGACAAGGCGCCATTGAAATGAACCACCCCGTGCACACAGGCATAACCTGTATAAATAGACGAAAAATTTGAGAAAGAATGCTGCCACATCATTGAGGGTGGCTATGAAAAAATGGACAGTGTTTTTAACGTGTCTCTCTTATTCTTGGCTCTCAGAACCGGCCCAAACGCCAAGGCAGAGAAAACCAGACTAGAGAAACATGCTGCCATTTATATATCCTGAAAATTAAAGAGATGTCTGTCCAAAATAATAACTCAAAAAGGTAGAAATTTCTTTTTTAGCTCTCAGAGCTGAGTCAGTTCTGAGGAGACAATTGGCTTTGTTCCTTAAATAAGACGCAACATGTCAGGAGGGTGGGAAGTGAATGCAAAAACATATATGTAGCATGGACATAGGAAGTCCAGAGAGAACAGACCGTATTCAAGACCTGCTGCAAGAAACCAAATGATTCCACAGTTACTGGCTGTCATCAGATCAGTTGGCTTGTCGAACCTGGTTCCCCTGCGTGATTGAAATTTCAAATTATTCACCTCTATTTATTGGTGTTGAAGACGGAAGCGTTATAGCTAGCAATGAACAAGATATTTCACAACAGACGTCTTTTGACATATTTTGACAATTTGGGCGCAAATTTAATGAGTAAGTTTCAGGTTTTCCTCGACTGTTAGCGGTAACATAACTGGTCTGGATGGGACGGCAGGAGATCTACAGGTTTCTCCTGGCATCTGGTTGGAGACTGGCGAAAACATGCCGGAGAACATGCCGCCTCCAAACCGTCCATGACTTGTATTGGCACAGTAGCAGAGGGTTGTATTCCCAAACGGCACCTTATTCATAACTGAGCATGTAAGCTCTGGTCAAAAGTAGTGCACTCTGGAAGGAATAGGACACAGATTGGGAAGTAGCCTGAGAGGACTCTGTCCAACCACCACATGTGCACTAGAAGGACTTGAATTCCATCCTGTGCAATTTCATCCATATGAAGATAAAGTGAAATATATTGCACTTTTGTCTTGTGTGAATTCATCAATAGCCTAGTCGGCAAGCTGAGAAAACACGCTGTGAAAAAAGAAACCAATCAAATCCAAAGGAACCTCCTGTCACATTTAAACTGATCACAAGCCCTTCTGTAAACGTTTTTAAGCAAAACGACTTTCGAACACCCGTATCTGGTCTATTAGTCAGAATTTCAAATACAATTTGTGGTAAACTGGAACAATATTCTCCGCTTCACCGCAAAAATGTGACAAATGTTTGTAAGTGTGTTCCAGTGTGCGGATACGCACATATATTTTGGAAGCGACATCTCTTTGCCTTAATAACCGATGAGGTCATGATGACACTGAAACGTTGAGTTAACACGCTCACCCCATAAAGCAATTTTCCCTCTGGTCAAACCCATCACAGCTGCATCCACGTTGGTTTGGCATTTTTGCATCTTTTGAGCAGCAATCTGGCCCGGCAATCTGGCCCGGCAATCTGGGTCAGATCTTTACGTCCCTCTGGGCATTTCAACTAAGGACAGTGATATAAAACAGCCTCTTCATTCAAAGCTGTTCATAGGTCAAAGGATCATCTACAGCTAACATTAGGCTAATCCTTAGAGAGAGTAGGGCGGAAACCAGCCACATCAGGCAGGTTCAGAGACAGCAGTATTTAAACCAGCCATACCAGGCAGGTTCAGAGACAGCAGTATTTAAACCAGCCATACCAGGCAGGTTCAGAGACAGCAGTATTTAAACAAGCCATACCAGGCAGGTTCAGAGACAGCAGGATTTAAACCAGCCACAACAGGCAGGTTCAGAGACAGCAGAATTTAAACCAGCCATACCAGGCAGGTTCAGAGACAGCAGGATTTAAACCAGCCACACCAGGCAGGTTCAGAGACAGCAGTATTTAAACAAGCCATACCAGGCAGGTTCAGAGACAGCAGGATTTAAACCAGCCACACCAGGCAGGTTCAGAGACAGCAGTATTTAAACAAGCCATACCAGGCAGGTTCAGAGACAGCAGTATTTAAACCAGCCACAACAGGCAGGATTTATAAACACACTAAAACTCGCCAGCCTTCTCTGATTCATATTATTTATTGATAATTGTGTGGGAAGAGCCGAGCAACCATAAGAGACCAGGAAAACTAAACGGTATCTAGGAGATGATGCAAACATCTCAACATAATAATCACAAAGGCACCTTGTCAGGACCCCCGCAGGCATTATTCATTGTTTAAGTGCTATTGTGGTTTTTCCACAATCGTCCCATTTTGTATTATCCTTGTGGGTGTACTGAGAAAACACTCAGTAGATGGAAAAGCATATCAACCAATCACTCCCGTCAGCATCACTTCAGAAGACCCTGGTGAGCAGCCATCACTGCAGTCGGTTGGGTTTTAACCAAGGGAATAGCTCATCTCTAGTCTGGATGTCAAGACCCACGTGCCCACACACCCAAAAAGAGCCGTGATTCACAGAGAGGTGGAGTCAGCCAGGCTGAGGTGATTTGGATATTCCTAGGTTAAACAGTTTCAACAATTTTAGTAGCACTATACATGGGCCCTGAAAGTCCCTGAAAGTCCCTGAAAGTCCGATACACAGCCATTAGGGCAAAACGCGGTCTCCGAAAGACCTCCAGCAAAGAGGAACCAGAAACATTGACTTACGTTCTAAACAATTTAGTCTAAAATGGGCATCCATTTGGATATACCCCAGTTACATACCCTTGTCTTCCTCCACTTTCTGTGGGGGATTGGCGATGTCTTCTCTCCTCTTCTTGATGGCTAGCAGGTCCTTCTTCAGCTGGCGCGCCTCCTGGCGAAGCTCGTCGCTGTGGAGAGAGCGGGGAGAGTTCAATGTCTGTCATGCCCAACTCCGCTGCCGATTCCGACGAGGCCACGGCAAATCAGGCCGACGGAAGACATCCAAGTCTACTCACTTTTGCCAAGTGGACTAATGAAATAAACAATCGTTTATGTATCCTGAACTGTTACCGGCTTATACAGCCGTCCACCGGTCTGGGTCCTGACGAACAAACACGTATTGTTCCGCGGTACCTACCACTGAGCTTTTCCCAAAAAACGGCTAATTAGCATTTGGAACGTGCGAGCGCGCGTGTCTGTGTGCGTGAAAGCACCGGGCTGCCGTAACACCGGCGTAAAGCGCAACCATCGTCGGCGGCGCTTCCATGCAGTTTGAGGGTTTAAATATGTACGTTAAAACAAGCTTTGCTCTAATAAATTGAGTGGCGCCTTGTTAAAACGATTGTTTTGCGGGGCCTTCCAGGCAGGCCAGGGTTCTGGCATCACAAGAAGGGATGTGGTGGTTGACTGGGTACAACACAGTCCCATAAAACTCCTGCGGAGGAGAGGCCATATCTCTCTGGGTAAAAAGTTACTGATCCATATTGCGACCGCGGACAAAATGAACTCAATGAAGTGCTTGAGACAGTGGGACTGAAGCTTAAGCTGCCTTCCATTTGATTCCAGTTAAAGACAGGTCCACAGGTCAGCTTCTAAAGTGTGGCCGGCTGAATACCCTTCCCGGAGACCATTTCCAAACCTTCCCCGAGTCGCTCCCGACGTCATAAGTCGCTTCCCAGATTTATACCCATAGATTCCTATGACCGTAATGTTGAACCAAGGAGTGTTATCTTGTTTAACTTTCACGAATGCTATAAAACACACAGACCACATAGACAGGAAAGGATCTCCAGGAATGAGATGCGCCATGCTCTGTGTCCAATTGGAGTGCACAGAAAACCTCTAACCAAGTGGGACCGCCGACCTTTCTGACCCCGGACAATGCCTCGAACACTGATAAGGTCAGGCCACTGAGGCCAAGGTGTGCCCAGACATCACGGGTGTAAGCGGAGGTCTCTGCTGGCCGGCCGCCCGAAGCCTCACATAGACGAGGGGGGAAGTGGAGGAGAGGCTGGAAAGGAAGTCTGCTCGTGTGCCAACAATCCTGTCCGTACGGTTGGCTTTTAACAAAACCGACACGACTGAGGTTGAAGCTTAGGGCAGGAGCCAGGACCACACCAGGTATCTGATGGTGAGATAATCAGAACAACTGCTTTCTGTAGGTCCCGTTGGCGCTAGATAACGCAGGTAACACAGGCCCAGCACAGGAACACAGTTGCGAAGCACGGCCTTAAACAATGGCTCCCTTTGTTTTTCACACATCTGCTTCAGACATCCCCTTCAGACACACGGCACTTTCATTTTGCTCTCTACTTCGCTCCACCTTTTCTCTCTCCTGTACTGTCAGCTCTCCCTCAACTCCCCGTCGGCCCTCGGATCTGAAGCTCTCCGTGGGGGAGGAGGGGATTTGGCGTGCCTAGCGACGTCTATCAAGATGTTGTTCATGAAGGGGGGGCCTCTGTAAAACAAATTAGTATTGTTGTTGACTTGGTCCTGCTGTGTGTCTTGCATGTTGGGCTTCTTGCTCTCTCTGGTCTTGGGACGTATATAAGAACTGTCTGGACCAGGTCTAGCGCGTGGACCAGGTCTGGACCAGATCTAGTGTGTGGACCAGGTCTAGCGCGTGGACCAGGTCTAGCGCGTGGACCAGGTCTAGCGCGTGGACCAGGTCTAGCGCGTGGACCAGGTCTAGCGCGTGGACCAGGTCTAGCATGTGGTCCTCGCTGGTGTCGGTCTGTTACATGTTATTCCACCTCTTTAGGGATTCAGTTATGGGAGGTCTAATCAATGCTATCCATATGCGGGTCTGTTTCCCCTCTCCATCTAGCAGACTGTCAGGGCTCTCAGATGGCAGACAGGAACAGCCTGGAGCGCTGCTGGAGGCCTGTGGAGGTTGTCAACGGCAACTTGCCCGGTTACTGGGCATCTTAAAGACATCTTTCTGTATCTCAGCGTGCCCCACGGGTCATTGTCTGGGTCTCTGTCTGGGTCTCCGTACCGGGTCTCCGTACAGGGTCTCCGTACAGGGTCTCCGTACAGGGTCTCCGTACAGGGTCTCCGTACAGGGTCTCCGTCTGGTCGTGTCTCACGGTCCAGTTGGCCAAAAAGAGCCTGTTTTCAGATGGCGGGCATAGCGTTCTCAGACGTGAGGAGCTGGGTCGGGTCAGAGTTGAGATGCTCCGTTAGGTGAGGCAGGAGTCACGAGGATAATGAGGCAGGTAAACGAGGTAAACTAAGCAGGTAAACGAGGTTAACGAGGCAGGTAAACGAGGTAAACTAGGCAGGTAAACGAGGTAAACTAGGCAGGTAAACGGGGTAAACTAGGCAGGTAAACAGGGTAAATTAGGCAGGTAAACGAGGTAAACTAGGCAGGTAAACGAGGTAAACTAGGCAGGTAAACGGGGTAAACTAGGCAGGTAAAAGGGTAAACTAGGCAGGTAAACGAGGTAAACTAGGCAGGTAAACGGGGTAAACTAGGCAGGTAAACAGGGTAAATTAGGCAGGTAAACGAGGTAAACTAAACAGGTAAACAGGGTAAACGAGGCAGATTGGTTTGTCGCCAAGGAGTTCAAGCCACTTGGAGATCACATGAATTAGCAGACCTTGTCGGCCATCGTCTGGCAAAACAACTGTGGGCCTGCAAAACGGTTGATAAGATAACTACACAAGCTCTGCATTATCAGCTCCCAGATCTGTGGAGTTTCAACCCTATGAAGACGAAGTAAAGGCTATACACTTCTGACCGAGCGCTCATTTTCTGCCTGCCGTAACATGCCGTCATTGGCAAAACAAGAGAGGCATATCCAAGGCAACAACTAAACAATGGAGCACTGGGCAGCCCCCCCTCCCCCCCCAATAATGAAAAGGGGGATGTGGAGACCAGGGGAGCGGAGCGAGGGAAGGTGGGAAGGAGGGAGAGCCAGCCAGCAACACCTGTTCATTCACTCCTGGGGGCTCAGCACATTCCACACAAAGCCCTCCAACACTGCTCCACAATGCCAGACTGACCCTGGAGACATTCTTGACTTTCCCTGTGTATCATAAAGGGAAAACTAACTACCCAGTCTTTCTCCTGAACCAGTAGAAATGGCAGTCTCCACGAAAAACCAGACCAGAAGGGCCGACTTTAGCAATAAGGTGAGTGAAAGGTCTTTCAATTATTCCACAAGTAGGTACAAAGCATCTATGGCTGTACACTATTTACACAGCTACAGTGTCTGACACGTCCAGCATCATGGATGAGTGGAGGTAAACAGTTAAACATAGCAAAAACACAAAAAGGTGAGCGCCAACTCCCGACAGCTTTGGGTGATCTCTCAGTGGTTAATAATTCAATCAGGTGCAGAATAACACTTCATTGGAATAACACAATACTGAATACAGTGGCGTTGTGTTCAAAGACCATCTGAGCCCTGCGCCACACACACACACACACACACACACACAGTGCGCTAATGAGAGTGGGCTTTGAAAAGCCTTCCACTCAGCCCAAACCCCGACCCTCAGATCCATCAGCCGGAGGGGGGAGTTGAGAGACATACCTCCATCTCAATGGGAGCACAATGCCAGCCCTTCAGAAGCACCTCTCCACCTGCCAGCAGGAAAGAACTAGGCCTGTCATCCCACAACACCAGGAGGAGGACAACAAGAGGTGGAGGAAAGGAGAGGTGGAGGGAAAGAGAGGTGGAGGGAAGGAGAGGTGGAGGGAAAGAGAGGTGGAGGAAAGGAGAGGTGGAGGAAAGGAGAGGTGGAGGGAAGGAGAGGTGGAGGGAAAGAGAGGTGGAGGGAAAGAGAGGTGGAGGAAAAGAGAGGTGGAGGAAAGGAGAGGTGGAGGAAAGGAGAGGTGGAGGAAAGGAGAGGTGGAGGAAAGGAGAGGTGGAGGGAAAGAGAGGTGGAGGAAAAGGAGAGGTGGAGGGAAAGAGAGGTGGAGGGAAAGGAGAGGTGGAGGGAAAGAGAGGTGGAGGGAAGGAGAGGTGGAGGGAAAGGAGAGGTGGAGGGAAAGAGAGGTGGAGGGAAAGGAGAGGTGGAGGGAAAGAGAGGTGGAGGGAAAGAGGTGGAGGGAAAGAGAGGTGGAGGAAAGGAGAGGTGGAGGAAAGGAGAGGTGGAGGAAAGGAGAGGTGGAGGAAAAGAGAGGTGGAGGAAAAGAGAGGTGGAGGGAAAGAGAGGTGGAGGGAAGGAGAGGTGGAGGGAAAGAGAGGTGGAGGGAAAGAGAGGTGGAGGAAAAGGAGAGGTGGAGGGAAAGAGAGGTGGAGGGAAAGGAGAGGTGGAGGGAAAGGAGAGGTGGAGGAAAAGAGAGGTGGAGGAAAAGAGAGGTGGAGGGAAGGAGAGGTGGAGGGAAAGGAGAGGTGGAGGGAAAGAGAGGTGGAGGAAAAGAGAGGTGGAGGGAAAGAGAGGTGGAGGAAAAGGAGAGGTGGAGGGAAAGAGAGGTGGAGGGAAAGGAGAGGTGGAGGGAAAGAGAGGTGGAGGAAAAGGAGAGGTGGAGGAAAGGAGAGGTGGAGGAAAGAGAATGACTGGTTGGGGGAAAGCGAAGAAGAGTTGTAGAGCAGGGGTAGAGGTGGAGTTGAAATAAAGGGGTTATGAAATAGGACAGACAAAGAGACGGACATACAGCTGTGTGGACCGTCATGTATACTGAAACGACCTCTTTCCTGAGCAGAGTGAAGCACAAGCAGCTCCTCATCACTCCGGTCTGCTGGGCCGCGGCGGCTCTTGGCCTCTCAGGGGCTGCCAGCGATTGTCGCTCATTCAGACAATTCAAATAAGCGAAACCCAGGGTGATGTGGATGATTTACTTTTCATAAAGAAAGCACACAAAGTGACTGGCTACGACCCAGCCAGCCGCTCTCTCTCTCTCCTGCATCAGACAGCCCAGCCCTGAACTGAGACAGGAAAGAGAAGTGGACGGAGAGAGAGAGGGAATGAGAAGCAGCCTAAATCAGGCCTTTGGTATATGATTGGGACGGCCATTACCGTTCAAAGGTTTGGAGTCACTCAGATAGATAGTCCTGGTGATCTATGAAAACATACATTGAATTAGTTTAAATACAAAATATAGCAAAATGAGTAGGAAAAAGAGCGATTGACTTCCCTAATTCCAGAAAGCCAGCACCCAGGAGTGGCCTCTCCACTGTTGACGTTGAGACTGATGTTTTACAGGTACTATTTAATTAAGCTGCCAGTCGAGGACCTGTGAGGCATCTGATTCTCAAACTAGAAACTCGAATGTATTTGTCCTCTAGCTTATTTGTGCACCGGGGCCTCCCACTCCTCTTTCTCTTCAGGCAAGAACCTGTTCGCGCTCTTCTGTGAAGGGACATCATCATAAAAGTTCTTCAGGTGCTAGGCAATTTTGCATGGAACAGCCTTCATTTCTCTAAACAAAAATAAACTGACAAGTTTAAGCAAAAAGTGATCTCTGCCCTGTTAGAGCATGTATTCAAACCCAGAATTTCTGATGCTCCAGTTACTAAACAGGTAAAACACATTTTTCAGGTGTGCCAAGTTAAGTGCAAAGGAGCTTAGAATAGAGTTTAGAATTAGAATAGAAATCTCTGTACGCCTATGTAGATATTTCCAAATAAATCTGTTGTATCCAGCAACAATAACATTTCCAAAATGAACAACGTCTACACCGTTATTTGATCAATTCGATGTTATTTCAAAGAACAAAAAAGACATTTCTAAGTGACCATAAACCTCGGAACGAGAGTTAAGTAGTGCTGTAAGTTGCCTCTGGAGTTTAGCCGAAAATAACACAATAGAAATAAAAACCTATTACAGTGGTGATGTGGATGAATGTTCTCAAATAACAAGGTGTCTGAGCCAGCCGACCAAGCCCCCCCGACCCACGGGAACTGTTCACAGCCCCAGACGGAGCACTGCGCCGTGACCCTACCAGCAGCAGAGACAGGAATCTGCATGATCGTACACAGGAGGACGGGAGCGCCGTAAACCCCTCCCTTACCAAGGCGGCCGAATTCCCGGCAGGTTCTTCATTCCATTCGGCCCATCAAACACCTCAAGAGTCCTAAACACACACACACACATCTGTTTCCCGAGAAGAGGGCGAGCCAACCAAGGTGTGAGCGAGAGCGGGAAAGAAAGTGAGGCGACAGGAAGGAGAGCGACCGACAAAGCAAGCCGAAGACAGAGCCAGAGCCCACGCTGAGTGGACATGCTACAGTGGCTCGGGTCAGTAGGGATGTGTAGAGCCGGCCGGGTCCAAAACACACAGGGCTCTGCCGCCAGGAAGTGGATTATCTAGCCTACAGCGCTTCTCTCCACTAGAACATGGAGCCCAGTGCTTTCGGACCTCTGTGACCTTTCTCTGAGAGGCCCCAAATTTATGACCAATCACAACAGACAGGTGCAGCCAATTAGCCACAGCGTGTCACCGGTGTGTTATTGTTTGTGTGTATGCTTGAGCGTGTGTGTGTGTGTGTGTGTGTGTGTGTGTGTGTGGTGACCAAGCCATAGTCTACATAGCTGGTGTCTGGTGTCCCAGATAATTGTGAGTCCGTTGTCTGTAGGACTGAAGGAATGTGTCGGAAGACAACAATGCTCAACTACATCTGTGTGAAGAAAGGTCTTCAAAGACTGGCTGGTCTCAATATAGGAGATTTGACGTCGACTTCTACTGACTAACTTTCAGGCTGTAAGATATTCGCCAGGACAACTGAGTGGCTTCACAGGAGGGGACCTGGGAGCAGACCTGAGTTCTACCATTTCAAATATCTCAATCACTTCTCAGGACAAATCCCAAAAAGCAGTAATACGCGTCTACCGTTTCAATGTTTTTCTATTTCAATATTTGAATGTCGTTCAACACTACAGTTGGGGAAACTTCTGGAATGTATTATGAATACATTTAGGATTTATTAAGCCATTCAGCAGACGTGTCCAGACAGGCTAACATTGTCATACGTTTCCCACAGGGACACAATGAAGAAACAACCGGAAACCCTGTGGAGATACTGACCACCTTGATCAGCTGAGATACACAGGAATAAGGAATACAAATAAGGGATGTCTTAATACCACTTGTTTTTGTCCGATACTGATGACGATACTGATGACGATACTGCAGACGATACTGCAGACGATACTGCAGACGATACTGCAGACGATACTGCAGACGATACTGCAGACGATACTGCAGACGATACTGCAGACGAAATGGTCCGTTTGACTGACTGCCTTGTCTTTGGTGGAGTTTTGGGTTCACTGTGGGGTAAATCCTCGGTACGTTGGTTAGCTATAATGCAATGTGCCTGTAGTCTCGGGTAAAGGCAGCGTTTTTCACAGCACTGCAGGAGGCTAATTTAAAACCTGTCCATACGGCGGATACGGGCTTTCCAATACAACTGTGTCATGCCAGCTTCTTACACACAAAGGGAAAGACGCCTTTACTTGATGTCAAATTCATAATGAAGACATACATATTTTCTCTCTCAACACGTCATGCTGCCTTTAGAACTTTTTACACCCTATCCTTGCCAAGATAGCAGCCCTGAGTTTTCTCGTACGTTGTTAAATGAGCAGACCAACTCATAGCAAGGCATCATATACTACTTATCTATGCAGAATCTCCACAGGTACTTTAGAGTCCCTGGTCTTTGCCTGTGGCCTCTCCTCTTCAGCCCATCCCACACGTTTTCAATGGGGTTTGGCCAGGGGACTGGGACGGTCATTACAAAAGCTTGATTATGTGGTCAGCGAGACATATTTCTGTGAATCTGGAGGGACGTTGTTTTTAAAGCAAGCTATTGGTTTCCACCTTACAGTCCAGGCTTGTCCCTCCCAACCTCCTGGAGAGAGTTTATAATCTGTCAGACAGATGTTTGGGCTACTTTTTTCATTCAATGTAAAAATATTGGTTGGGCTACCAGGCCTTCTGCTATTGCTGAGCTCACCGGTGCTTTCCTCCTTTCGAAATATGTTTCAACTGTTGTTTTTGGTAGGCTCATGGTATTGGCTACACTTCTGCTAGATGTATTTTGATTTCGTAGCCTCAAAAAGACTTCAGTGACTTTGACTGACACCTCTTCGGTACTAATGTTGACAGAAACTAATAGCAGGTTCTAAAAGACTAGAATTAAGACTAGAAACTGACAGCTCTTCTAAGCCAGCACACAAACGATGTGCAAGCGACGGCACACAACGGACTTACCAGAAACACCTGTCATGTCAAATTTCCCAATAGATTTAATGCCTTGAAATAAACCTGACTACGTATAAAACTGTTTTTTTTTTGACTTTTTGGTGCAATATGCACACAAGACAATCATGAAATGAAATATAGAATTTGAAATTATGGTAATTGTAATTCTTTTTGACAATTGAGAAAATGACCATCAAAGGCTATGTGCTTTGGTGTACGGATAGCACGGTGACACGCAGTGTTCAAACCTATCCTAAATCAAGCTGAGCCAATGATCTTCCACTGGAAGTCCCACCTAGTGACATCGACAGCGGTGACGTGTGCTAGCATCAAACACTATTGGAAGCTTAGGACCTGTTTTATTGTTAGGTCCACAGACCAATCCGCAGACAGTCGGCTATCTGGAGCTGTAATGTGGGAGCATCAGTCAGGCTGTGGGAACTAAACCTCCCTAAGGCCCAGTGAAACTCACGGGTTGCAGGCCTTTCCACTGTTCACCAAATCTTTTGTGAATTGTTCATGTTAACAATTAGGAACAAGACAGGACCCGTTTACCGTGACCAGGGGGCTGACTGGTCAAGAGCACGTGATTTCCTTATCCTAATTTCCATTGTTGACAATGCGCTTCCTGAGGACGGCCGTCTTTGAACCGTTGAAATGGCAGCGTGACTGTTAGGATTTCAATCCCACAGCACACAACAGGGTACCACAATGACGCAGCACCTTAGGGACCCAAACAATAATTAAGCCCAGATTCACAGGGACATGCGGACTGAGTATAGCAGCCGTGCCAACTTGGTAAAAACCCTGCATTAGAAAGGCCACAGTACCAAGTGGGGTGAGGGAACACAGACGCACCCCCCCACCAACACACACAGACACGCCCCCACCAACACACACAGACACGCCCCCACCAACACACACAGACACACCCCCCACCAACACACACAGACGCGCCCCCACCAACACACACAGACGCGCCCCCACCAACACACACAGACACGCCCCCACCAACACACACAGGCGCGCCCCCACCAACACACACAGACACGCCCCCACCAACACACACAGACGCGCCCCCACCAACACACACAGACGCGCCCCCCCAACACACACAGACACGCCCCCACCAACACACACAGACACACCCCCCCACCAACACACACAGACGCGCCCCCCACCAACACACACAGACGCGCCCCCCACCAACACACACAGACGCGCCCCCACCAACACACACAGACACGCCCCCCACCAACACACACAGACACACCCCCCCACCAACACACACAGACGCGCCCCCACCAACACACACAGACGCGCCCCCCACCAACACACACAGACACGCCCCCACCAACACACACAGGCGCGCCCCCCCACCAACACACACAGACACGCCCCCCACCAACACACACAGACGCGCCCCCACCAACACACACAGACACGCCCCCCCAACACACAGAGACGCGCCCCCACCAACACACACAGACGCGCCCCCACCAACACACAAAGACGCGCCCCCACCAACACACACAGACGCGCCCCCACCAACACACACACACAGACGCGCCCCCAACCAACACACACAGACACGCCCCCACCAAAACACACAGACGCGCCCCCACCAACACACACAGACACGCCCCCACCAACACACACAGACGCGCCCCCACCAACACACACAGACGCGCCCCCACCAACACACACAGACGCGCCCCCCACCAACACACACAGACGCGCCCCCACCAACACACACAGACGCGCCCCCCCCACCAACACACACACACAGAAAGAGCACCCCTGGACTGACTATAAAAAGCCCCCGACCAACTCAAAGCGTGACTACGGTTGGAAAAAAAAGCGGTTCTGATAATTCGCTAGCACAACACACAGACACCAGGTACACGTGGGCCGTGACGTGCGAACACACCAGGCCGCTCCCACTGGACGCTTCGACTCATCTCACTAAAACGGCCAGGTAGCGACGAGGAGTAAGTAAGAGACAGTGAGAGTGAGAGTCAGACCGAATGAGACGGCCAGACACTCGTTGCTGGCAGGCCCAGTGAAATGAGGCAGAGTCCCAGAGCCATATGGAAGCGTTTTGCTTCCCCAGTCATGCCCCGTCGGGCCTAACCGAAGTGGCGGCTACCACATGCACTGCTTTCGGGACTCACCTCAACGCTCGTTTTTTCTCTCCCCTCAGCGAACTCCCACTATGAGGCCCCGGGCCCTTTACATGGACTTGACTTAATCAATAGAACTGGCGAGGCGCTGAGCAGAGATCTGTCTGGGGCGACCGCTACGGATGTGCGCGGGACGCACGTGCAGACGAGCCATATATAGACGGGGCTGATGTGCAACAACGGACAGGCGTTTATGGGCGCGTCGCTAAAGCCTGACACGCCGTGGACTGTCTGATTGCTCGGGCTGAATGGTTCTGGAGATTTCCTAGTGCGGGACTCTCTCCTTTAAAACGGACGGGAGCGAGTTATTTTTTCCCCCCCTCCGATTCCAACGCTGTCACAGTAAATACGCTTAGCGCTTCGAGATCTCTGGTGAAAACACGCACATCTCAGACTGATTACTTGCCTGGTGCTGGGGGGAAAATGATATGTTGTCTGGTTGCTTGGCGCCTACGGGAAACAATTGTCTGGCAGTATGGTATAGACGCTATGTGTCCACGGTTTGGTTTTCCAGCAAGATTCCTAATTTCCAAGGTTGTCTCAGACCCGACTTTTACTGTCTTCGGTCCACCTGGGAAACTAACTGTCCTTCGCTTTTATCCCTGGAAGTGAGCATGAAGGCATTTCTCTGTGGACCGAACAATCAAAACACACCTTTGTGGTTTAAATCAAAATCTTAAGAGCTGGAGTGAAAGAAAGAGATAGAGGGTGAGAGAGAGAATGAACGAGAGGGAGGGAGGGAGAGGGGAAAGAGAGAGAGGAGAGAGGGTCTGTTCTATAACAATACTCTCTTTGTCCTGGTCCAAACACTGTACCTGATAGCACCCTCTTTTATTCAGTGCCAAGACAAACTGTGCTGCCGGGCTACAGGTCTACAGACAAACAATCTATGCTTGTGTTTAATATACAACAGACCGTCTGCATCAACCTGCCTGTCAGTCTCACACACACACACACACACACACACACAGACACACAGCTGACTGGCTTGCTGGAGCGAGGCCATGTCCTCATCCCGTCGACGTGGATGAGACAAACGGACACGCCGCGGGATAAGGGAGTTTCTGACATGGCCGGTGGTCTGTGGGCATCAAAAGCACTGGCTTACAGGGTTTCCACAGCAACTGATCTGGACAACCGGCTTTATCCAGGTTACAAATGTCCTGTTAGATATCTTCATCCACTCCACTCTCTCTCAACTGTCTCTCCTCTTCGTTGGAAAGAGTGTTGGCAGAGGGATGATTACTTGTTTAGCATAATCGTGTGGTAGGTGCACCTGGCTCTGTCTTTCATCTAGAGGTACCTGCAGCGGACGGGTCGGTACCAGTGGAAAAGTTCCGGATTGGGGTGGATTGCCCGAAAGGGGCGTCATCGCTCCTTAAAGTCGCCGAAAATGGCAATGGCAGTGTTTATTATGACGCCGCGGTTTTCACCCACAGATGTTTTATCATTCTCACCAGATGTGTTCAATCAGACACGGCGTTTGTCATTGCGATTATCTTCCTCGCTTGTTAAGACTGAACTAAACTTGTTGAGACTGGACTAAGTGAGTGGTAGGGAGTCACTGTTGAGTTATCAGTGCTGGCATAAGCCTACCAGAGCCTGTATATCGGATTAACGAGGACCACTAATGGGGACGCTGCCGAATCACTGTGTTCTCCATCGCTATGATGAAGACCTCTGGAATCCTGTCTTCTATTGCGTCATCGTAGTTATCACAAGACTCGTTCACAGGCCTCTTTTGACTTTTATATCAGAGATTGACAACCCATCCAACGTGTCTCAACTGTCTGGACAATGAGTCAGGGCTTGCGTTGTGGCTCCAGTGTTTGGACGGCAGGGTTGGGGTCAGTTGTATTTCGATTCCAGTCCCAAAATACACAATATAAATATCGTACTCTTCCATGTTTTTAAATGATGAAAGGTATACGTTTAATTGAAGTGGGGTTGATATTTTTAATTAAATGGGATTGAGCCCAACCCTGATGGACGGACTCGGCTCTGTTCTCGACAAAGTACAACGTCGCCCCCGGCTGGACAGTGGGCACAACTACAACGGCCGTGCCCGGCATTCATTTCACATTCTCTTGCACACTAGAGCCACCTGTTGGATCCATAGTCAAACCTCTCATCACATGTAAAGACCAAAGCAATAAACACGGATGAACAAGCGATAAACGATAATGAACGCTTTACAGGAAACGACCATCCGCAGATAAAAAGAGCAGGATGACTGGGTAGATGACTGGGTGGATGACTGGGTGGATGACTGGGTGGATGACTGACTGGAATCTACCTGCGGTTTGCCCTCTTCCCTCGGTCCTCCTCGCTGGGCTCGGTACTCTTCTTCTCATCGTCCTTCATCTTCTTCAGCTTCTTGGTGATGCGTTCTCTCATCTCGTTTCTCTCGTCAGAGTCATACTCTTCTTCATCACCATCAGCGTCGCCCTCCGCAGCCTCATCATCTTCACCCTTAAGACAGGAGAGGAAGCAGGAAGACCACAGATTGACCAGAGAGATGGGAAAGGAAGAAGGAAGACCACAGATTGACCAGAGAGATGGGAAAGGAAGAAAGAAGACCACAGATTGACCAGAGAGATGGGAAAGGAAGAAGGAAGACCACAGATTGACCAGAGAGATGGGAAAGGAAGAAGGAAGACCAAAGATTGAGCAGAGAGATGGGAGAGTAAGTAGGAAGACCACAGATTGAGCAGAGAGATGGGAGATGAAGAAGGAAAACCACAGATAGAGCAGAGAGATGGGAGATGAAGAAGGAAAACCACAGATAGAGCAGAGAGATGGGAGAGGAAGCAGGAAGACCAAAGATTGAGCAGAAAAAGATCGGAGAAAAAGTTGGAAAAACAGAGATAGACCAGAAAAAGACGGGAAAAGAAGCAGGAATACCACATATGGAGCAGATAGAAATGCATAAAAAGTAGATGCTTGGTATATTTATTAAACAGACCAGATTAAGAAACAACAGCATATATATATATACCTGTCCCTCTTCTCTAGGTGCCCATTTGGTCTTTTTCCTTTTAACACAA
Organism: Dallia pectoralis; assembly: GCA_029465975.1. Classification (NCBI taxonomy): domain Eukaryota; kingdom Metazoa; phylum Chordata; class Actinopteri; order Esociformes; family Umbridae; genus Dallia; species Dallia pectoralis. Next base: position 6,094,094 of record CM055760.1, on the reverse strand, counting down.
GACAAATAGATTAAGATAAATCCATCCAACGCATGTGCTAATGAGTATCTGAACCGTATCTAAGTGGACTTACTTGTTGACTGCGGGGACAGAACTCAGCTGTGGGTCGTTCTTCAGCAGGTCATGGCTGCTCTTGCTTTTTCCCTTAAGCGTCTGTGTGCAGGAACATGTTATCAGAGCAACCCTGGTTAGGTGACAACGTGTTTGATTGGAAGAACACATACATGCACACATGAAGACAATTACCTGGCTGACCCGGTTTACCGTTTCCTCGTCTTCCTCAGCTTCCTCTCCGAACGACAACAGGCTGAAGTTCCTGACAAAACCAATATGGCCATTCAGAACGAGAGTGTCACACATCAAATTGTCAAGTCAAACCGAGAAGCAGATAAAGAGTAGAGTGGTGAACGGAAGACTAACTTGGTGGCTTTAGACTGAGATTTCTTCCCCTCTTTTTTGTCCTCGTCCTTTTTCGATTTTTTCGTTTCACGTGGAACGATGTCATCGAAGGGGCTATGCAGCACCTGTATTAAGACAGTTTAACGCAACATATACTGACAGAATGTGTGTTAAATAAATGTATGGCTGCCTTTGCGTGATGCAAACCAAAAACAACAAGTACCTCAGTGGAACGTATCTTGTGTGGATTTAAAGGTCTTTCCTCCTGATCACAATCTACTTCTGCTAACCTCAGCATGTTGTACACAGTATCTCCTGTCACCTGCAATTGAGGAAAAGAAGACAAACGTACAGAAACATTTAGAACAGGGTCGGCTCTGATTACACCAGCGGAACACCGCGCTCGACCCTTCCAAAGTTTCACCTTTCCAAAGATGGTGTGTTTGTTGTTGAGCTCATCAGCCCGAGCCAGGGTGAAAAAGAACTGGCTGCTGTTGTCATGGGGCCCTGCGTTGGCCATGGCAACCAGACCTCGTCTGTTAAAGCGCAGTCTGGAATGGAACTCATCCTGAGAATGGGCGACAGAAGCAAATTCATTATTGGAGATGTGAGATTGTAAGACAGACACTAAGATAGATAAGACAGGTAGATAGATACGATCACAAAGAGTACCAGTTGGAAAGGTTAAGCAAATGTGTGTGTACATCATCATGTTTCAGGGGGAGCACCAACTGAAACAGTGAGATGATTGAGATACCTTAAATGGCCGTCCATAGACTGACTCGCCCCCAGTCCCGGTTCCAGTGGGATCCCCTCCTTGGACAATGAACTCTGGCACCACTCTATGAAACGGGGTTCCATCGTAGTAGCCTGAGAACGAGAACCAAGATAATTTACAGCCAGCTGGTGCCTGTGGCATGGCAAGAAAAATAGAATTATTGTTAAGTACCTTTGCGTGTTATATCCCAGCTGGAGATAATCAGTCAGTTCTTACCTTCCATACATAACTGGACAAAGTTCCTGGCAGCCTTGGGAGCCTCTTTGGACCATAGCTCAATGTCAATGTCGCCAGCTGAGGTCTTGATCAGAACCTGAGGGAGAGGCACATGACTTTACAGTAGGGCTGCAACTGCTTTTGGTTTAACGATTATACAGTTATATACTATAGGTAAAACAATTTCAAAGTGAAGCATGGTAATTGAACAATGAAAACTCAAACAAGTTACTCCATGTATCATTCTACCTAATGTGTACGTCATCTTTTAAGGGAGTTTCCTTCTACTTGTTAATTTTCTTTATCTTGCCGCCACTAAACTAACAGAAATACCAACCCAATATGCAACAAGTTCTAAGATGTTGCTGTCTAACACAGTTGGATTTCACATGACTGGTACTACAAATATTTTTTCAGATATCTTTTTTCAGCTATTCAAAGTCAAAGTATTTTATTGTCATGTGTACAGAATGACTTGCATCAAACTGCACAATGAAATTCTTGTGACATGGCAGGCAACTACGTAACTACGTAGTTAGAAGAATAAAAAATAAAATAAACAGAATTACAACAGTATACAGAATATACATAGCTACAAAATACACATAATGAAGTGAGAATATGGACAGTATTATTATACTGACTATTGACATTGGTCCAATACTTTGCACAGTTTTTATTCTTTGGTTCATGTAAAAAAATTATCAATAAATAATAATGTTTTTTATATTCAAATTAGCCAGCTAGTTACGGGAAACAAATCGACAGTTGCTGATCTACTTTCATACTATTTCCATGAGCAGTTCTTACTATAACGTGTGTGAGTGTGTGTGTGTGTGTGTGTGTAACGTGCGGGGGAATAGTAGTGTATACATAAAAAGTATTTATTATTAAAAGCCATCATGAAAGACATGAATGTGTCCGTGGGTAATAAAATTATAGTGCTGTACTTCCTTGGGGGAATAGCAGTTGCTGTGTCAAGCAAGCTCAGCTCACCTTTCCATTTGTTGGAGGCTCTTGAATGTAAATGTTGCTCATTCTATCGTTGAGATTAACGAACAACCAGAGACAGAGAATCCTTTATCTTTGTAAATTACCCACCAGAAATAGCTGAAATGTTTATTTTCAAAAATATCTTTCTAGTTATTTCGCGCACACACAGTGCAAACGAGAAAATATTTCTGGTATAACTATTGCTAACACACCGCCATGTTATTAAAACGTGGGCGCTAATGTTTACCTCGATTCATTGGGGGTGATGGTGATTTCAAAGTCAATGTTTAAGAGCATCATTTCTTTATTTTACTTTGAGTGTCATTTTTTGTAAATTAAAACGAACTTCATAAATATTTCTTTAAACATATTGCGTAAATAAACGCACATATTAATATATTCATCAATTGTTATTTTCATACTCCCCCACGTAAATATGTAGGTGCCCGTGTGTTACAATTTCCTCAGACCCCCAAACAAATAATGTGCTTGCTAGGAGGAAGACTGCCAAAGATAATGACAATCCCTCAATTATCAATTATATTTATTAAATTCGGAGAGTGAAATCATTAGGCACAGTTTCTTAAGGGTCTGTGTGAAATCTGTTTCTTCGTTTTTTTTGATGAAGAGGCAAAACAAAAGAGTAACTAACCAGTTGCTGTTTCACACCGGAGCTATTTTGTAGAGGACCCACAGGGAACTTCGAATGTGGTTCAATATTTGTCAATGCAGTAGCTGAGGACCAAGACTCAAAAAAGGTTTTTTGGCTATAACGTGTTATAATGGCTGCACCAGGTAGGCTTGATCAAACATTATACTTCTCGCAGCCATATTTGAATAGTAATAGAGGTTCCTAGCTATAGCTGATATTAATTTAATTGCATGTTTTGGACAAAATGTATGCCTGCCGCTAGGCTAGCTAGCTAAAACGTTATTACAATTTAGCAACTTCGATTGAACTGTCGTTTAGTGTTTACATCATTAACTTAATTTGCTTATGCCATTGTTTTTGCCTCCCTATTAGTCTGATAATAGTCGCAGTATTTTACTAATCCGATTAATCAAGGTTTAAAATATACAGGCCTAGTTAAAGCAGCTTGGCCGGTGAAATATCTTTTTTTAATTGTTAACATAATAAGCACTGTGAAATGTATTACATTATCAAGTGGTTATTATTACTGAATGACAACGTTTTTAATTAATACAAAACAAATTACAGTGCAGGCATATGGTATGTTCATTTTTTTATGAATAAAATTATCTCAAAGACCATTCTAAAAGTACTTTAAAAATGTTCAAATATAGACACAGATTTGGACAAAGGCAGGTTGCGTAATGTTAACGTAATGTTAACATGCTTGAATTATATTCAGACTAGGTTATTGACGTACTGTGACAGTAGAGGTAACCCAGTCAGTAACCGATTCTCTGGCATGCAAGATTTATATGTCGGTCATGTCAACAAAAATCCCACCACCATAGAGGTTCCTTACCTGTACTGCAATCAGCGATCTGTCCCACAGATACCAACATAGACTATACATGCCACCTTAAAACTGTTTACACTATACTGCATCCAAAACTGCTTCCCAGCATCTGAATTTATATTTATATTGCAACTGTAAATCTGTAGTTGTCAATCTAAATAAATGTATATCACCGCTCTTATTAAGTTATTATAACATTCTGTACAATTGTATAGCCACTTTATTTTTTTTATTTATTCCATCCACATATGTTGTCTATAGTTAGCATCACACTTACAAAAGCAACATATGTTATTTGAAATGAGGAAATAAAGGTAATTTATTTTTCTTTGCCAACACAGCAACGCATAGGCTCTTGACAACCCACACACACACTTGAAGTCTGTTATGCAATGGAAACATGTAAATAGGGGTGTTAAGTGCAGGTGTGTAATGGAAACATGACACAGCAAAAATAACAAGCTTGGATCAGAACAGGGTCACCCTCACCCTTGGAGCATTTGATGTACAATGGGCCTCATGCTCGGTCACTATGGCAGTAGAGCAGGGGTGGGTAAACTGTGCCTGGATAGGTTGGATGTCAAAAGGATTCTCAGAGTAAAATGATGCACAGTTAAGACAAGAAGGGTGATGGAATTCAATCAGATTTTAAGTACCAGAGAAACGGTGGACACACTAACTTGCATTCCCTTCTTGATTTTTAATAATTGCCTACATTGCAGAATTGTAGCGAAGACATCAAACCTATAAATTAACACGAATGGAATCATGTATTCACCAAATAAGTGTTCAACAAAACAAAAAACTTTTATAACTTCTGTTCTTTAAAGTAGCCACCTTTGCCTTCATGGCGGCTTTGCACACTTGGCATTCTCTACACCGTGATGTAATCACCTAGAATGTCCTCTGCAGCGATGTCCTTGACAAAAGAAATGATAGTCCCACTAAGTGCAAACCAAATGGGATGGCGTATCGCTGCAGAGTGTGACAGCCACGCTTGTTGAGTGTGCCTTGAATTTTGAATTAATCACAGGCAGTGTCGTCTGCAAAGCAACGCACATTACCAGGCTTCACGCTTGGAAGCCACACATGCGGAGGCCATTTGTTCGACTCACTCTGCGTCACACAAAGACAGAGGTTGGAACCAAAAATCTTAATCTGTCACACCAAATGACACATTTCCACCGTTCTAATGTCCATTTCTTGTGTTTCTCGGCCAAATCAAGTGTCCTCTTACTGGAGTGCTGCTTCAGTGGTGATTTATTTGTAGCAATTCAACCATAAAGGCCCGATTCATGCATTATTTTATGAACAGTTGATATTGAGATGTGCCTGTTACCTGAACTCTGTGAGGTACCTGAACTCTATCTGAGGTGCGGCTAATTGCCAGTTTCAGAGGCCGGTTGGATCCCCTGCACCGGAGGTAATTCTTTCCGGTCGCGGTCCACATCAGAGCCGGCCAATGCAGACCTTATAATTGAAATTCTAAATGCATTTTAGGTTACTACCTCATGAAGCTGGTTGAGAGAATGGATGGATTTCATAAATGCAAGTTCTATAATCGTGTGGGCATTGCTATTTTTCAATGTTTTTTATTGTGTATTTATTTGTGTGTGAACTTGACAGGTCCCAATAAGGACAACGTCAGAGCTGGCTGCAAGAAATGTGGCTACTGTAAGGGATTTCTATTGCTCATTCTGTATATTGTTTCTGACGACTGTACATTAATCAGTTCCAGAATGTTCTCTGCTGTCCCCTTAACCATACATTACCCCCAACACTTACTTTCTAAAGTCATTCTCTACTTTCTCACTCCCTCTACCCTGTGCCATTTCATTAGCTGGCCACCTGACGTTTGAGTGTCGTAACTTTGTGCGTGTGGACCCCCGAAAAGACATCGTCCTTGACGTCAGCAGCACAAGCAGCGAGGAAAGTTCAGAGGATGAGCCGGAAAATCTGAGTAACGACAAGCTGGGGCGAGGAGGAAAAGACTCAAAAGGTTTATAAAGTACAACAGACAACAGCTATTCGGTTGTACCCGGCTTAGTATTGCTCAACTACATGTGTTTTTGGAGACAATAACTGTTTAGGAGCCATAATCAACCGTGTTCTCTCTTTCATTCTTTTTTATGTGTTCCTGTTTTTTATGGAAGGTACCCATGACGACGCCCGAAAGGTAAAACACAAGAGGAGGAAAAGTAAAGATCGAAAGTCCGAAAAAAAGAGGTACAGCTCAATGTTTTTAATTTCAGTGAGAAATAATTCTGCATAGTGTTAGTTGTAAACTGAATTTTTCCATAACTGCGCGTTTCCTTGTTTTGTAGATCTTATTCATCGAGTGACGATGACGAGAGCAAGAAGAGAAAAAAACACAAAACCCACAAGAAAAAAGTCAAAAAGGAAAAGAAAGGGAAAAAGGAACATAGTCATAAGAAGAAACCGAAGAAGAGACACGAGTCGTCCTCCTCCGACAGCTCCACTGGAACCTCTGACACTGATTGAGAAAATGTAAGGGACAGGTTTTGTGAGTTCTAACATGACATTCTACAGAGGACATAAAAACGACATCGTTTTCTTTGTTTAACAAACTTTACTATAAGATATTTCATATTTTCATATTACTTAAAATATATTTTAATTATTTTTGTCTTATGGAAAGTTGTAGGTGCGGATACCTGACCTTCATGTGTCACAGATTCCAGGGTCATCGATCATGCTGGTTTAATTTGCCTCTGCTACAAATAATACAATGGACATTTACTGTTACCTGTTTGACCTTGGTAATGACTGAAACGTCTCTTTTGATGGAGCTTTCAATTGAAGGCAATTTTATAGATAGAAGGCCTGTAGGGTTATCTGATTAATGTTAAACTTTGTAGGTAGCCGATTTGGAAAGGCAGATTTGTAAGCACATCCTTTCTGTATTTTCCATTTTTGGGATGGTAAGGATGTAATGCTTCCATATTTTATTATCATTATTTTTGTAGAAAAAAAACTGTAATAAAACCTCTCGTTAAATGTGTGCCTTGTGTGTTTTGAAGGGACAAGAAAATGAATTATCTTTTACTAAACGGATGCAGTATTATTTTCAATACTTGGTGGGGAAATAAAAATGCATCGATATTACAGGCGAAAGGCACCAGCTTTTGGGAGCACAACGTGCAGAAGTGCAACCTCTTTCTATATTTTCACGATATGATGACGATCATTGAAGATTAATGTGGTGGAAACGAGGCCGATTTAAATCACTTAAATGATTTGCTGCAGATCCATAATGTACTTAATTGCGAGTTTGTACTGCAGGGGGCGCTATTAAGAATAGCGTTTTCTCCCAAGTCCGCCAATTTGTGTGCGGACGGTAACCGTAGTGGGACACTTCATTCGGCAACAATGGCGTCCACTACAGAGCACGCAGATCTGAAACGAAAAGTAGACGATATTGAGGCTGAAGGAGAAGATGGAGACGAGGAAGAGTGGGTGGGACCCATGCCGAATGAGGCAACGCAGGTCAAAAAAAGAAAAGGTATTTAAAATGAAGGCTGGATAGTTAAAACCCTTTGCCATGGTGCGCGCTATGTTTTTGTTACCACACCAGCACTGCTATGTTTTAACTTTGTCTGTACCGTATTCCTATCAAGTTCCAGTGCCAACAGGTCATACAATATTACAGGACAATACTGTTATTCTCTATCTTTACAGTGCTGGAGTATGAACGTGTTTATTTGGACAACTTGCCATCAGCAGCCATGTATGAGAGAAGCTACATGCACAGGGACGTTATAACGCACATTGTCTGTTCCAAGTAGGTACTACTTTTGAGTTTCTAGTTCTAGTACGCATCTATGCCCTGGACAAGACTGTCTGAGACCATTAATTCGAACTGCAGAACAATGTTCAGGTTGAATATGTTTGGGTGTGATCACTGGTACACTAAAATAAAACAGTAGAAGTGCCATTACAGTCATGTATCCATTTCCAGGACAGATTTCATCATCACCGCCAGTCAAGACGGACATGTTAAGTTCTGGAAGAAGAAGGAAGACGAGGGGGTAGAGTTCGTCAAACACTTCCGCAGTCACCTGGGTAGGAATGCAAATGCATACGAATGCCAGCGCGACCTCATACTGGCTGTAGATTTACACCGTGAATGCACTGCTAATGTGAATCGTCTTGCTCTACTTCTTACAGGAGTGATAGAGTGTATATCGGTTAGTGCTGACGGGGCTCTTTTCTGTTCTGTCGGAGACGATCAGGCCATGAAAGTTTTTGACGTTGTCAACTTCGACATGATCAACATGCTAAAGCTTGGGTGAGTTGACATCTTTTGCTTAGTGTTTATATGGACTTCAAAACTTTCCATAAGTGTTCGATCAACGGCACACATTTTCACTCCTACCTGACTTGATACACTTTGTCGTGTGTGTAGCTTCCACCCCGGCCAGTGCGAGTGGATATACAACCCAGGCGATGCCATTTGCTGCGTTGCCTGCTCCGAGAAATCCACCGGGAAGATCTTTGTCTACGACGGACGGGGAACCAATGAGAAGCTCCACACCTTTGACAAGATGCACTCGTCTCCGCTGTCCCAGATCCGTCTCAACCCCAGGTACCGGGTCATCGTCTCCGCTGACAAGGCCGGGATGCTGGAGTATTGGACCGGCCTTCCAAGCGAGTTCAAGTTCCCACGCCACGTGGACTGGGAGTATAAGACAGAAACGGACTTGTATGAATTTGCCAAAAACAAAACCTACCCCACCAGCCTTGCCTTCTCCCACGACGGGAAGAAGATGGCGACGATCGCCACCGACAGAAAAGTCAGGATCTTCCGCTTCCTGACGGGGAAACTGATGAGGGTGTTTGACGAGTCATTATCTGTACGTTCCGTTCATTCCTTCACTACTCATTGCTAAAAACAAAGAAACACAAATTGACAGCTTATTTGCAATTGTTTTTAAAGCAGTGGTTCTCAACCAAGGGTATGAGGACCCCTGGGGGTACCTAGCCTATAAATAGAGAGTACTTAAGAACATTCATGACACCATAGGCTTACCAATACGTTTAACATGCAAGGGCACCTGAGAGGTGCTCAGAGCAGATCGAAATGATTTTGTCGGTATAATAACTGAAAATGGTTGGGAGCCACAGTCTTAGAGGACGTACCTGAATCGTGTTAATTTCGCTTTTTTTACGGTGACCCCGTTCCGTAGATGTTCACAGAGTTGCAGCAGATGAAACAGCAGCTGCCGGACATGGAGTTTGGTCGGAGGATGGCGGTGGAGAGGGAGCTGGAGAAGGTGGACGGCATCCGGCTCACCAACATCATCTTCGACGAGACGGGTCACTTTGTTCTCTACGGGACCATGCTGGGAATTAAGGTCATCAACGTGGAGACCAACAGGTACGTAACGCCGTTGTTGTCCGATGAACTACCGATATCATGTGTCTGAGGTGAAGGGGAAGAAGTGTCCCATTACCGGCCTGTTGCTGTTCAGATGCGTGCGCATCCTAGGGAAGCTGGAGAACATCCGTGTGGTGAAGCTGAGCCTCTTCCAGGGTGTGGCTAAGGCATGCAGCGTGGCTCCCACTATCGAGATGAAGGCATCAGACAACCCAGCCCTGCAGAGCACCACTCCAGATCCCACCATCTTCTGCACCGCCTTCAAGAAGAACCGCTTCTACATGGTGAGAAACTTGATTCCGCCCTGAAGGGCGATTGTAGGCAGCCCAAAAATAGACAAGATATTATTATATATATATTTTTTCCTCAGTTGCTTTATATTGTCCCCTGTGTGTGTTTTCGCACGTCGTTTTTGTCTCTGTAGTTCTCTAAGCGGGAGCCAGAGGACACTAAGAGTGCCGAGTCGGACCGTGACGTGTTCAATGAGAAGCCCTCCAAGGAGGAGGTGATGGCTGCTACCCAGGCCGAGGGACCCAAGAGGGTTTCAGACAGCGCCATCATCCACACCACCATGGGAGACATCCACATCAAGTTGTTCCCTGTCGAGTAGGTCTCGCCGTGTTGTTGTAGAGAACCGCCCACCCAGTTTGAATTGGTGATGGTAGAAATGCACAGTGTTATTCTGTTAATTTACCTCAGGACCCTACACATAATGATGTGGATGTATGTACTTATTCTAAGCCTGGTTGTTTCAGATGTCCCAAAACGGTGGAGAACTTCTGTGTTCACAGCAGGAACGGATATTTCAACGGCCACATATTCCACCGGGTCATCAAGGTAGGACAGTTCAGAACTGCTCATTTTTATGGACCTCTTATGTGACATGGTTTTGACTGTTTTCTCGTGTTCAGGGATTCATGATCCAGACAGGGGACCCTACGGGAACCGGGATGGGAGGGGAGAGCATCTGGGGAGGGGAGTTTGAGGACGAGTTCCACGCCACGCTGAGACACGACCGGCCCTACACCCTCAGTATGGCCAACGGAGGTCCCGGAACCAACGGGTCACAGTTCTTTGTCACCGTCGTGCCAACGGTAACCAAGGGCTAACTGACGTTTTTAGTTGGGCCGTTTTTAGTTACTGGGCGTCAGATTGTTTTCTGAGGTGGATTTTCATGTACAACTGTGTTCTTATATTTTTTTAACTTGCTATCTCTCATTACCGCTCTTCCAGCCCTGGTTAGACAACAAGCACACAGTGTTCGGCCGGAGTACCAAGGGAATGGAGGTGGTTCAGAGAATCTCTAATGTCAAAGTCAACCCGAAAACAGACAAACCTTATGAAGACATAAGCATCATCAACATCACAATCAAGTAGTCCAGTTTCTCTGTCTATTGTGTAATATTCTTATTATTAATGGCCTTTTTTACAAAGTAAAGATTATTGGATTGTTCTACACGTACTTGGCCTATTTTTTTCTGGGATTTAAAATAATTTATCAGTTGTTCAGTAATGGGTTTCCGTCAGCTATGCTTATAATAAACCAGGATGTGTTTCTGGAAAATGAATTGCAGAATGTTCAGGTCAGCAATGACAACATGCATTTACCAGTTCGTTTTTATTGAATATGAATGATTTATACAAAAGCCATTATCAAGTCCACCAGTAACAAATGTGTTAACAAATGTGTGGATGTGTGCACGGTACTTCTACATTTTTCAAAAACAACCAAAGGTTTCACAATTAGAGAGATGCCCTTTAAGAAGAGGGGAAGGTTTCTTGACATGCATTTTTTTTAAACATGGAAATGAAACCATTAAATAGCTAGTGAGAAAAGCTAATTGAAACCAGAGGAGGGTTCCTTAATGCAGTAACTAAGGAGTTGAAAGGCGCTATGTTATTGAACCTAAAATATCACTCAGCACTCCAGACAGATGAGTTTATATAGTTGACCTAAAGTACAGAATTCAATCACAGTTGTGGAGACTAACAGTTTTTGTATATATAGTTAACAGCAGAAATGTTTTACTTGCATTCTAACTAAATCAGCGGCGGTTTATTGAACATTCGGATTATCCAGTCCGTCAGACAGTTTATGAATCTACATTTTCGAACGTCACCATTGTGCCCCAATGAACACCACCCAGATCTGCATCAGTAATCTGGTGCATTCTATCACATGAGACACCAGAGTTGGAAAGATTTAATACATAAGACACTGTTCACGTTTCCCACTAACGCTAAAATAATAAAACTCTGTTGTAGTTGAACCCCGAAAAAAAGCTTTTTTCAGTGAACTGCATTAATTTATAGAAAAGTAACCAGAAACATTTGAACCGATGTAAATAATAGCCGAGTCCTAAATGCAAACGTGGTGCCAGTTGACTACACCTCTATGTTATCAGTTCAAAGCACCTGACAAAGGCTGTATCATATAGCCCACCGATACTTACAATACAATTGCTGTGGAAAAGCCACATGATGTATGGGCACACACACCTAAATAATCAACCAGTAAAAGTACTGACCTGTATATGTATCGTTCCTTAATAGTGTGTAAATGACAGCTTGCGTGTTGATTGGAGAATACATCTGATTTAGATGGAGATGTCTAATAATGGGCAGTTGGCCACATGCATGTGCTGTCCTGAATTGTATTCATATATTTTGCACAAGACCAAACGGATTATTGGTTATTAACTGCTAACAGATGAGATTTAAGACCATGGATACTATTCAGTCTGTTTGGCCACAGACTAAGTCATGTATTAAATCAATCTCTTCAACTCGGCCTAGTAGATTGAACTGCAACCTGTCCAATGAGTTAAGCCAATGGGAATGTCTGCAGTAACATGGGAGTTTAATTAACTCAACAGGGACCTCTATCACCAGCGTTGGATTGCTCAACTTTTTAATAGCCAAAGCAGAGCACATCTCAAAGCAGTAGGACCAACGATGAGTTCATTGGCGGTGGTTTAGAAGCGTATCCACATGTTGCGGATGGGAAAGGCCAGAGTGCAATGGAGAACGAGGGTGAGGGATACAGATGGGAATAGGGTCAGGTTTAGGCCACGTCCAGCACACCAGCAGCCACCAGCTGTCGGGACAGCCAGTCCAGGCCCTCGTGGAGCCCTGCTCCGCTGCGAGCATCACAGCCCTGGATGTGCCAGCTCCTCCCACAGCATAGCTTATGGAGGCTCAGCAGTTCTGTCATCTCCTCCACTGACACCGCCCCCGGGACGTCCTGCCGCGAGGATGGAGGAATCAATCAATCAATTTGTCGGCCAATCGACCATCTGTGTGTGTACCTTTTTGTTGAACTAGTTGTGTGTGTGTCTGTACACCAATTTGTTGGACTAGGTCTGTGTGTGCGTGTGTACCTGTTTGTTAGCAAAGATGAGCAGCAAGGCATCTCTCAGCTCCTTCTCTGTCAGCAGTTTGGCCAGTTCACTGTGGGCTTCCATCAGCCGGTCTCTATGACAGCTGTCAATCACAAACACCACCGCTGGAGGGAGGAGAGGACAGAAACAGAAATGAATGGCTTCGAGTAGAGAACATTCCTCTCAGATTACAGAGTCTGTAGTGTACTCTGAAGACCCCCCAAGGCAAGCTTTCAATGACGCCTCGTTTCACCTTTGTCACCAACAATGTCTTGAAGTGACTAGGTTTTTAACTAATATAGAAGTTTAAGTCTGTCCTGCTGTTTATCTTGGTCGGCATTACTTAAAAATATGTTTTTAAAGCAGATAATACATTTGATTTAATTGCTAATATATGCAAGAGAAGCAAACAATATATTGTTGACAGAAATATACCTTGTGTGTTCAGATAATAATGCTTCCATAATGGCCGCAGCTTGTGTTTCCCACCAACGTCCCAGATAGTGAACTTGAGGTTCTTGTACTCCACCGTCTCCACGTTAAAACCTAAAGACGGCAGGTAGGTGATCGGCCACTGTTAATAAACTCACCAACGTAAACAATGACCAGTAGAGACTGAGCTGACCGAGACGAGTGGGTTTACCTATGGTGGGAATCGGTTGCATGAACTCATCCTGTTTCAGCTTGAACAGGATGGTGGTCTTCCCTGCACTGTCCAGACCCAGGGTCACCACTCGGATCTCCATCTTAGGGCCGATGTGGACCCGGTTGTCCTGGAACAGAGAAAACCGTGGCGTCTTGAGGAAGTAGTTCCTCGCTGTTCTGTTCAATGGATTTTTTTGTGCCAAATGCTGTACTCCTCCTGAGTGAAGCAGAGGGCTGTACCTTAGTAAATGTGACAGGGATACCAGCATCTAGCTGAATGTGGTCAGCCAGTTCAGTGAACTGCTGCTGCTGTTTCTGCAGAGTCTCCAACCTTCTGTTGATTTCTTGCTTCGCCAAGACAACCCTGCAGTCATCCTACAGATGCAAAAAATAATAATAGTGTCTAGTATACGAATTCATAATGGCATATACTGATTTATTTTTGCAATTTAATAGGCTTTTCATTTGTTACACTCAATGCTAAAATTAGCAATAAGCCACAACATAATATGTTAAAGTAAGATCTTTGACTGATCTGCTGCTCTAGCCACTGTACGGTAGCCATTTTGTCTCTTACCTGCTGCAGTGTCTTCTCACAGTGTAGACAAGCAGTGGAGACTTGGGAAAGCAGAATGGTCATGTCCTCCTGTTGCTGCCGGAGCCAGATAAGTCTCTCCCTGACATGGGCATCTACAACACTGAGCGCCATCTCCTCCTGTCTGCAAAGCGTCTCGTGGAGATCGGCAAAGTATGCCCGTACGCAGGATCGTGCACTCTCGGCCGTGCCCGGGACCTGGGGAATTCCCAGAAACAACTGAGTCAATCAGGAATGTACACACAGCATCAGGAAATTAACACTTCAATAAACCACCTGCAACATTTGTCGAAGGAAATAGAATTCCGCTTCCTGGACTTCGAAATGCAGCCATTGGCTTTTACAAAGAGTGAAACCTTGATTACGGCTCAGATGTAATTTTGGCCCATGTTCTGAAGTTGTTTTTCTGCATATAGCGCCAAGTCATCATGTTCTTACATGTTCAGTGTGTGTCATGCCAATGCCGTCCTCCACTATGTGCTCTCCGCCTTCGATCTGTTGCACAATGCCGACCAGCTTCCGCGAGTACTCCGACACCTCCTCCGTAAACGTACGGATACAGTGGGCCATGTCCAGGATAGAAGCCCGGATCTGATTGGCTTCTGCCTCCAGAACGGCATGCTATCAGAGAGAAGCAAATCGGCATGTGCCAATGAATAAGACCGCAGACAAACAACTAGCACAGTTACAAACACCACCGTATCGGTTATCACACGTCGCAGGGTTACCTTGTGTCCCTGGTGCTTGCCGTACTCTTTGCACACGCAGCACATGAGAGGCCCAGGCTGGCAGATCTCCTCCTGGCAGACAAACTCGATGGCGTGGACCTGGTGCTGCGGACACAGCGTCTTCTCGTGCGGCTTGTCCGCCAGGGGCACCCGCCGGTGTTTGGCCAGGGTGCGGGTGGAGTGGGTGAGCTGCGAGCAGTCGGCGCACAGGTGGGTGGCGCAGACCGTGCAGTACATCGTCGCCGTGTGGCTCTCGTCCTCATCACAGCGGATTACACTCTAGATGGGACGTGGGAGGAAATGGCGAAGGCTTACATGTCATGGACTGTGGAGGATTGGATAGATATATCATATAATGTTTTATTAATAGGAAAGTGAGCCGAAATAGCAGGCCAGATTCAGAAATATGTTGTAGCAGTATATGGGCACCAGAAGCAGTAGCTAAGATCGCTGACCTAATTTCTCCTAGGATGATCTCCTTGACCCTAACCAGACAGACTTCAAAACGAGTGCATGCATGCATGTCGCTCTTGTTAAAAGCAGCTGCTAAAAGAATAACATGTAAATGGGCCACCTTAAACGTTATTTTCAGATAATCTCAAATAAAACATGAGATCCCATGGCTGTGGAAACTACTGCCTACCTCTCCCATGCCTTTCAGGGCATCTTCTGCTATACCCGACTGGTTGGATGCGCCATTCTGCAGCCTCTCCAGAAGCTCGAGCAGTGCAAAGTTCTTTTTCAGACCCCAAACACCAGAGTCCCCTGAAAGAGTCAATATTATACAGATAAATTTGACCGTAGACCTGATGTGATATTTAATATCACGCTCAGACTTAAACCACCCAAGAAACTCACCCATTTCAGTGACCTGTCGGTCAAATGGGCAGCGGACAGCTCTGCCATGCAGAGGCAGCCGGGTTAGACAATCATGGCAGACTGTGTGACCGCAGAGCAGTAGCCGTGGGACTTTGTCCCCTTGGAGAGAGAAGACATCCTCACACACCCCACATTCCAAAACCTCAAACCCAAAACATACACACAGGTTTAGTCAAATAGGCAAACATAACGTGAATAGATCCCATTTCATTGACTAAAATCACAAAATGCATGTATAAGATACAGAAATGAGCAGTAAATATACTGCACTACGCAGTAGAATAATAAGTTATGCGTCATGTTTTCCATAGGCCAAATAACCTGGCTGCTCGTATTGAAGAATAATTCCGTTACTGTATTGTTGACGCATAAACAACTTTGTGCGACTTTACTAGCCCGGAAATCTTAATCGCAATGACGTTGTCAAGCAATCATCACCATTGTTAAATGCCTTTTAACGAAGTTCAGAGCAATGCAAGGGTAGTCTTTACCTAGCTAATAGTAGTACTGTAGTGACATCACATTTCACATGCATGGCATATTCGGAAACAAAAAGGTGTTGCTAGCGAGGTAGTAGTTCGCAAATAACTGTATCAAGCCTATTAGTGTCACGTAACAAGCAAGTTAAGCTTAGAAAGATATGCAGTTAATCAACGATGATGCCGGCACAACAACGCTAGTTAGCAACAAGCCGTTAAGGTTAGCTTGCATCTATGCTAATAAACAGCCATGCCAGTGACATGTGAAGTAAGTTGATGCAGTTGCCACTTGTATGATTCATACAAAACCTGCGCACTTGATTGCTGACATTTCCACGAACGCATTTTGCTTTTGTGAAATAGCGACGCAAACAAGACACTGCAGACTGGTCGTTCTCCAGCACAGTGACGCCCCGGCCGCAACACCCACTTGCTAGCATCCAAGCCAAGAAACGAATTCACAGCTATGTGCCCCCGGTTTAACCGCCAAGCTTAGTCGGACGTTTCCGAACAAGTGACACATATTATTAAAATCATGCAGTATTTAAATTGATATTTATATGTGAATGTCGTTGGCTAACCTTCACAGTACTCCCTGTCGACCCTCTGCCGTGCCGAACACAGACGTCCATCGTCGCTGCGGCCCCTGCTTGTTTACACCCGCAGCTGCAGCCATCCGAGGATTAAACCACTTACTCAGCGTCACAGCGTAATATTAGTAGTGGTGGTGATGAAAAACAAATATATTTGAACCAGATGAACTATAAATTAGAAGTTAGATGCGTATTTTACTTCGTAGCGATAGTAAACAGATAATCAGTTTCTGTTTATGAAATATGAAGAAATAACATTAACAGAACATTATCCAGTACCCCTAAAATGGACATGGAACAGTGCTTCAGCTTTCTGTGACGTAGATTTTCCGCGCCTATGTGTTGTTCATCGTGAATGACAACCGCCAAGGCTATCACTATTCCCCCTGATTTAGTAGCTCATTCACACATGTAACTTCTTATTTCGAGCTCCACTTAGCGTCGAGGTAAGAAACAATTTATGTGCATTAGTCTAATCATTTATAAATAATTCGTGCCAAATGACACATATCTAGGGTTCTAATGAAGGCAAACGGTGGTTATTATTAGCTTGCTAGCTAATGCGCTGTTTCAACCAGATGCTTAGTTGAAATGACAACATTATCAGCTGGATAGGTAGTTTTACCTGCAGACGTTTCTCCAAAATACATATACGTATACTGAGGGTATACGACGACATAAATAAAATCGTTAAAGAAAAAGTAATCACATTTAGTTGGCCTGAAATTTTCAAAATTAAAATAAATAAATAATAATGTTCCATGATACTATTCTCCCACCAGCGTTCCATGTGACGTGGAGGGGACATCATGTCTCACTCCCAGCAGTGTGGCCCTGGGCCCATTCCCACAGCCCCAGACTCCCCTGCCATGAGCGTGACGGTCAGTGGCAACGTCACCAAGTATGCCATGAAGAAGAAGAAGATCCTCAATGCAGAGGAAAGTGAGCTTTTTGAGCTGACTCAAGCTGCAGGCATTGCCATGGACCAGGAGGTCTTTAAGTACGTCTTGAAATGGGAATCTCAATAGTCTGTATTCTCCTCTTCCTCCTCAGCCGATTGTGTGTGTGTGTGTGTGTGTGTGTGTGTGTGTGTGTGTGTGTGTGTGTGTGTGTGTGTGTGTGTGTGTGTGTGAGAGAGTGTATGTGTGTGTGTGTGTGTGTGTGAGAGAGAGAGTGTACTGTACACTTGATTTCATCTTCTGTTATCTCCTGTAGGATCATTGTAGACCTATTGAAGATGAACGTGGCCCCGCTGGCTGTCTTCCAGACACTGAAGGCCATGTGTGCAGGTCAGAGGATAACGGACACCTCCATGGGAGACGCAGCCTCCTTTCCCAACACCAGCACCTTCACAGCCTCCACAGGCCCAACAGAACCCAGAGGTCAGTCAGTGTCATTTCGAGGAAGACGCGGCAGACTTTCTAACCCGATCATGCCTTACTCACTAGTAGCCCGGCCGCTGACCTCTAAGGATTTGGACGCAGAGGATTTTTCTTCTTTCGGCTTTGCTCTGTGAGATCTTCGATTTGAAGTCAAACGATTACGATATACTGTGCCGACGCATTGTTTTCATCTTAGGGTATTGGTGTGCATACTGGGTGGACAATTTAGGAATCAAACACTTTTTATACATCATTTTGAAACATATTTTTGACTATAGAAGTGACAGAGGAACCCGTTAAACAGTTTTCAGTAATAATTGCAGAGGGCACTGCATATCCCCTTCTTTTTTTTGCTTACAGTCTTTCTGCAGGAGTTGCGGTTAACTGCCTTGCTCATGGGCACACTAAAATCTGTTTAGCTTTTTTGGTTTATGAATTTATACCATCAACCTATTTGGTGACTTGTCCAACACTTTAACCAATAGCATCGGCATGTACCCCTGTCCTGCTCACACACTCCCTCTAACCCCCCCCCTCAGATACCTGTGTCATGCCGGGATGACACAGGTATCACAGTACTAACTCACCAGTATAGCAGTCAACGCACACAACAGGTGTCACTTAGTTTGGAGAACAGCCGTGAGAACAGGTGTTTCTGAGTAAACAGTTTGGTCTTCTTGGTGTTTTTTGACACATAACAAAATGGAGATATTCTGGTTTTGTCCTCTAATCTCCCAAGGCCTCCTTCTCTCTCTCACACTATTTAACACGCTGTCGCTGTTCTTTTCACTTTACTTCACTATGGCCTTGGCTGAATGGAGTATTGGACACATCACCCTCCAGTGGTACCTGCCCATTTCATGTTGCACTCTTACCATTCTCTTTTGTCTGTCTCTCTATGTTTTTGTGTGTATTATGTGCCTATGTGTCTCTTTCATTTCTACTGAAGAAGAGTCTGTTGTGTCTGGCACTAAGAGCTCTAAGCCCCCTGCACCTCCCCCCACATCCTCCTCTACCTCCTCCACTTCTGGCCCCAGGCCCACCAGGATCAACTCTAAGATGGCCTACAACTCATCTCCTCACTCTCAAGGTCCCCTTTTCTCTTACTCCTTGTTTTCCTCCCTCTGTCAAGTCTTTAACCCCTGTCTCGCCTGCCTGCCTGCCTGCCTGCCTATCTCTGACTGTCTGTCTGTCTGTCCAGCTCTGGCACTTCACTTATCCACCGACTGATGCTTAATAGCTGCCATTTGTGATTGTGTGGTTTTCTATTTAATTCGTCAAGTAGGGGGATTTATGAAGGGGTGGAGACTTGAGACAGATGTTTCATGTTGATTGGTCATCATTGTTGTCCATCACGTTTTAATTGTCATTGGTCCTGCATCTAAATGTTGTTCGTCATGGTGCCCCATGCCACCTGTTTGGCTTGCATGACACTCACAAACCTCTTTTCATCCCTCTTACTCGTGTTTGCGTGTGTGTGATTCTGCATGCAGTGCGTAGTAAAGCGAATGCAAGCCACGGGGAGAAGAGCAGAGAAGGTTCCAGCCAGAGAGTGCCACGCCAACCCAGTGCCACCAGGGGGCAGAAGACCACTAAGAGCTCAGGCAGCAGCAGCTCTTCCTCTCAGATTACCCCGACCTCCACCACCTAGAACTCACAGGACAGAGGACTTCCTCTCCTCGTCAGAGAGCTGCGGTGGTGGTTGTTATTCCCTATCCACTTGGTGTTTGGCTTTCATCTGCTTTATGGTTCCACATCCATGTCGGTGATCCATGTAAGATGGAGGATATTTCCAAATTATAACCCAGAATCTGTGTTACCAGAAGCATGATTTCTGAATGCTATCAACCTGTTATGGGGGTTCCAGGTAGAATGAAATGCAGTAAATAGTATGTTAATTTTAGGGACCTCTGTTCTGGTCATTCTGGTTCTGCGTATTTGCACGTAACCCATGACTTAGAAAACCTGCTCCATTGCTGGACCTGACAAACGGCTCTGGGGAAGTGCTGTTATAGCTGGTTCAGAGTCAGTTGGGCTGTGTTTATGTATTGGTTGGTTGAATATTCGGGTTAGCACAAACCGTTCTCAGAATGGAACTATGGGCTGATACTTTTATCGATGGGGCCAGTCTGTCTTTGAAGAGAGGTGACAACGTTGATATTACTACAATTTTCTGTTTGCTTTGAAAATTCCTATAATATTATTTGTGGAACATTTTCAGACCTTGTCACAATAAACTGACCCCTGGGACATCCAAACTAACTGTGTCTGGGTTGTGTCTATATATTTTCTACCCATTCTTGTATACATTTTTTTTATTAAGGCTTATTTGTATTTTCTTAGTTTCTCCTTTTCTATATTTTCTTCTGACAACCTCACTAAAATCTAACTCAAATTGAAATCTGTTTTTTTGTCTCGACTAGGGCTTGACAACCAAACAGTTCATGTTGAAATCCAGCTCATTACGTTTTGCTTCTGAGGAAACCGAGGGATGATGCTGCCACTTTCACATTGAAACCCTGCATATAATCTGTCTGACACGTATAACTGCAGCATACTGCCTGCTGCTACTCTGTTCATTAATGCACAATGCTATTGTTTAAAGTCTCTCCGCTGCTTTACACAGCATCTTCGCGCATTTAGATACATTATTAATGTTCGCCTACAGTGTTGTGTCTGTAACTTTTCCAACAGTGAAACAAGTTTTATGGTTTTCGCTCTGTATTCCATCACTTTGGATTTGAAAGGGACTAAAAGTGCAGAATGTCAACTATAATTTCTTACATTCATTAAATTCATTAAATGTAGGATATACAGCCCATTGTCCTTCATCGCCAATTTTTTTGTGACTACGTAATTGAACTAATCAACATTGTCCTCAATATATTTGTCATATTTCGTACTTGGTTTTGCAAATGATTTGCGTTCGATTACCTGGCGATGCTATGCCAAACCTGTACTGTATCCATATGCCGTTGCTGTTTGTTTTCAGGGTATTTTTGCTTTCTGTCTTGTCTTCAGAAAGTGAAACTCGGTGTTCAATTAAATTCAGTTTAGCTGATTGCATTCGCCGGTCAAGATCATTCCCGTTTATGGATCTGCTAACCCCCAGGTTGCTTTGGCAGGATGTTACTGTTTATTGTCCTGCTGCAGGCTGAGGTGTGGACCAATGGTTGTGGAGACATGTAGTTGAATCTGAGCAGAATTGTTTTATACACTTCAGAATTGGTCCTAGAGCTGCTTTCTGCAGGTTCAAATGAAGACAAGTGAGCCAGTGTCTATTCCCATCATAAATGTCTAAAACCCCAATTCCGGAAACCTTTTTCTCAGAATTTTCCTCTCGTCATCACACTGATACATTTTCAGCTTTATCCGCAATTTGGTGCTTTTCTGTTTTGACATTGTGTGTTCAATACCACAGAAAGCAGAACGCTATTGAGTTGAGGCTTGTGTGCAGTGACCTCACGACCCAGAGTGCAGTGGCAGTTGAAGCTAGTGTATTATCTTTGTTCTATGGTACAGACAGAAGCGTGAGTTGCGACTCTGTGGGCCTGTAGTGTTTCATTTCGGCCTCCAGGGGGAACCGAGGGCATATTCCAGTGGCATGATCGGGGTGTGCCACTGGTCATTCTGCCAGAACCGATAACCTCATCCTAAATGGACCGGTAGCCCCATGCACATTATGCAGAACTCGGGTGTATTCAGTGAGATGAAACGTTCCGAACATTACAGATGCAGTAGCAGATGGGAGGCCCTGTTTTACATGACAAACATTTTGCTACAGTACAAAAACGATATTTATCTGAACGCTGTGCCTCAAATATCTTCTGAAAGGTTGAAAAGGTTTTATTAATATGGTGCTTACTCTGAATCTACATTTGGTTGTGTTTATGGGATAGCAATTGTGTGTGTGTGTGTGTGTGTGTGTGTAATTAATGACTATGTGTTCCTCTTCAGAGACTAATAGGATTTTCCCACCCCAGGCAGAAAATAGATGGGAGAGGTACATTTATTAGTGTGTGTGTGTGTGTCATGGTGCAAGGGTGTTTAGGGCTGGCAAACACAATGGACTGTTTTGATGGGGTGCTGCTGGAAGAAAGGGAGGATGGGAGAAGATAGAGCGGGAGGACAAGAAAAGGGAGAGAGTGAGGACGACAGAAGAGAATAGGGAGGGAGGACAAGAGAAGAGAAGGGAGAAGAGGGAGAGAAAGAAGAGAAGAGAAAATGAGAAGAGGACAAGAGAAGGGAGAGAGGGACAGGGAACAAGCAGGTGATTTATAGCGGTTCAACCAGGCCTCAGCTCCTCTCTACCAAAACAGCAGAGCAAAGAAATCCATTACTGAAGCACTGTGTTAATGGGCTTTGGTGTGTGTGCCTGTGCGTGTGCGTGTGTGTGTATGCGTGTGTGTATTTGTTGGCTCACAGTAAACCAGTGATGTTGGGGCAAAAAGGTTAAGATTATTGGAGTTGTTTGTTTCTATGCAGTTGGTCTGCCTCTAAGCCCCTGTCGAGTGTGTGTGTGTGTGTGTGTGTTTACTCGTTCCTATAGAATCAGCTGGGTCCTATGGGTTCCTATGCACCATTTGTCCACGCTCGCTCCCTCTCCTCTGTGGTTCTCCCTCTCTCCCTGTCTCACTCTCTCTCTCTCCCATCTCATCTGTCTGAGAGATGGAGTGATACAGGACTGTGTTCTTGTCGGAGGAGAGGAGAAGCTCAGGGGAGTAAACAGAGGGTGAAGAGAGAATAAATAAAGAGATCGGAGGGATGCAGGTAATGGACCAGCAGAGGGTGAGGACCACGTAGACCACTGCTGTGTGTGTGTGTGTGTGTGTCCGCGTGTCAGACTCACACAGGGGGAGTTGTGTGTGTGTGTGTGTCAGACTCACACAGGGGGAGTTGTGTGCGTGTGTGTGTGTGCGTGCACGTGTGTCAGACTCACACAGGGGGAGTTGTGCGCGTGTGTATGTCAGACTCACACAGGGGGAGTTGTGTGTGTGCGTGTGTCAGACTCACACAGGGGGAGTTGTGTGCGTGTGTGTGTGTGCGTGCGCGTGTCAGACTCACACAGGGGGAGTTGTGCGCGCGCGTGTGTGTGTGCGTGTGTGTGTCAGACTCACACAGGGGGAGTTGTGCGCGCGCGCGCGTGTGTGTGTGCGTGTGTGTGTCAGACTCACACAGGGGGAGTTGTGCGCGTAGGAGAGCATGTGTGTGCAAAGCCGCTCTCCTCTCACATTACCCTTTACATTAAAAGCAGTCATGGGGAAAATTACCTGGGACCTGGGCCACCCTGAGTCCACCTGGGCCCACGGAGGGAGAGGGGGATTCAGACTGAGGGGATAAAGATGTGAAGGCGGGTGCCGGATAAGGCCAGAGCCCCCCGCTAGACGCCAGAGGATGGAATGGCCTCAAGATGCCGATCTCAAGCCAGCTTTATGGTTCTGCTGAGGATTTGGGCAGGGTAAGCTGATCCTAGACCTGTTCTAGAGGTACAAATGCCACCCTGAGCACGGGGAAGAGAAGTCGGTTGTGGGAAATCTGGTTAGACCATGTCCCTTTATCCGAAAGTATTGGAAGGTGTTGCTAGGGTGGACTTATGATTACTGCCCCTGAATTTGACTAGGAATGGTGGAATGCTCCGAAGAGAGGTGTGTGCGTGTGATTCCGAAGAGCACTCCCTTTTTTGTATCGACCAGATGTCTGACAAAGCACTGGAGAATGTAGGACAAGTGAGCATTTTTTTTAATTAACATCACTATTTACATTGAAACAATACACCCTGATCCATTTTCCGCAAACGCACACACACGCACACACACACACAGTCTCGTTCTCTCCTGCAGCTACGGTACATTGTGAAGATACACCTCATTATATTTGACCACATAAACGAGAAACTCCCAACTCGTTTTGAATCCAAATTCCGAAGGAGAGCACGGTTTTTAAAATATGAGTAATAATTTGACGGGGGGAAAGCTGCTTGGGTAAAGATGAGGGCATTATTGTTCGGTGTCTGAACTATACAATCTGTGCGGTCTGGAAGGCAAATAGGAATCTGCCTGGCTACAAAGTGAGTACAGGGATGAATGAATCAAACAATAATAGAAGAATGTGTCCGACTGCCTTGCCTGAATGCTGACCTTGACTGTGGTTTTGTGTTTGTTCCCTACAGACAGCAGGCGCATGCTGCTATGAGAAGCAGACAGAGCGACAGATACACACAGGCTGACAGACATCTTTTATGTAGACGCGGAAGCGATACACCACGCATGCGCCTGTGTAACAACCTTTCTCATTTAATTTTCCAAGAAACTAATGTGGTGATATCAATTCCGACGACATGAGGTTTTATAGCACTCACTTCTGAGTTACACTCTGTAATTTGTCTTGTCCGATGTACTTGGCTATAGATATTCCCCCCCCTGGGATTTTGTCAGTGTGTATTTTAGATTTGTGTGTTGATGATATTTGCTTTGTTCTTTTCCCAGGCAGTCTCCGTCTCCTGCGCGCCACACGAGCACACACATGTAGACACACGGCTAGTGGAGACCGGTCTGCAGTGTCTCTGTCGAACCACACGGGGGCGATGGTTGCCAGGCCTGTGTGCAGACAGACGGGTAGTAAGTCACAGATGTTGCCTGGGCCCTCCTTTTGTTTTCTGCCTATTGATGATGAAGACCTCAGCTGCCGAAGGACATTCTCCATTATGGCTTCAATGTTCTTTTGGAAATAATTTCCATTAAAACATGATTTTTTTTTGTAAAGGGAGAGTAACAAAGAGAAGGTCAGGAGAAGTGGAGGAGAAGAGAGAAAGACTGACACGGCGCCTAGATGGGCGTGAAGGATGTGTGTGTGTGTGTGTGTGTGCCATTCAAAAATGTGTGTTCTGAATAACCATAGAGACCTTGTTTTTTCTGCTGTACATGCGAGACCATCTATAACCGTCGCCTCGGAAGAGGTGACAGTCAGAATGGTGAAGATGTGTCAAGATGTGTATGTGCCTTTATGTTGTTGGGCGGATTTCCACTCCGAGTACTACATGTCACTATGGACCTTGAAAAAGCTGCGGTCGATTGGTTCAAAGGTTACGCAAAGAATCACTATACAGGTTGCCAGGGTTAATAGTTCATCATTTCACCATTTTCCCTAGCACCTGTCTTCACTCAGAGCTCAGGCCCCTGAAGAGGTTTGTTTTGGTGTTGTTGACACTAGACGGTTGTGTTTGGCAACAGTTAAAACACTGAAAAGGAGTATTTGCCTGTTTGAGCTTTGTATTGGAAGCAAAGTTACAAGATGTGACTGGAGCACCAGCAAAAAAGACATTATGCGGAAGAAACAATAGAATAGAAAATCAAGACATTTTCGAAAATCACAAAATAAAATACATCAAACGTCTCATTTGGCTTGTGTTCTTGTCCGATCTCATTCTGCACATTTCCAAGTGTCCTTAGTCCATTAATTGATACCTCCATTGGTTCTCGGTGAGGCCAGGGTGAGATACAAGTGAAAGGTACCGCCTCCACGTCTTCCTCCAATCAAAGTTAATGGTTCGCAGAAGTGGGCGGGGTGGAACGGGGCGAAGAAGAGAACAACAAAGGTCTGTTTTTTTCCCGGCGACGCTGGCTCTCCTCAGTCTTTCCCGTTTGTAAACGACCAGAGTGGGGAGGGGCAAATCCATTTGAACTCCCATCAATTCAGCGAGTGAATTCAAAATCCCGATCCGCAAATTGAAAAATCTCTATTAACAGACACAACAACTGCATTTTTCAATCTGTCATATCCCATTCAAAATATCCTCCAACTGATCTCCTGAATGGACTGAATAGAAAAATGGTCAGTTCACCCCCCCCAGCCTACAAACCCAGATCCCAGACAACCCCCCCCCAGTCTACCAGACGGTGGTCTCTCCCATCTCCTGGCTGGGGTGGGACATGGGGGCGCTGTAGCTGGAGTTACTGGCTAGGGAGAATGGTGGACTGGGCCCCCCTCCATACACCTCCCCTGGGACAGGCTGCAGGGAGTTGGGGAGGCCAGGCTCTGGGCTGGGGGTGTCTGCGTGGGAGATCATGTCCGTGAACCTCTGATCATCAGAGGGGTGGTGAGCCGACACAGAGCCCTCCATAGTGCCTCCGTGGAGGTAGGGGGATTCAGCTGGAGACTGAGCCTGAGAGGAGGGTGGGCCGTGGGGGAAGAAGTCATAGTTCCCCCCTCCTCCGTAGTAGTCGCTCTGGTACTCTGCACAGAGAGATAACATTGTACAATTACAAAAAACGAATGGTCCAATGAGGAAATTAATTGGACCGCACCCAGGTCAGTAGTTTAAAAAGGATATAAAGATCTATCTCGTTTCAAACCTAACCAAAGCAGAAAAACATTTCAGCAATTTGGCTCGTGCGCTTTTCAGGTTTTAGAGAGAGCACGGTGAAAAAGAACTAACTAACCAACCAAATACAATAGGAGTTTATGTACAGTATGTTGTTAACAGTTATAGTTATCAATCCATCCTTAATCAACTATCTGGTACAGGCAGACATGTGGTGTGTTGTTATTTTTTATCCCTAACATCAGAATCAATTGCCATCTACATTACAGCATACTCTGGGCAACTGTCTTATTTTACAAATGGCAAAATCTACCTGGATAATGCACTGCCGATGCGAAATACACCGTTTATTTCAGCTTTTTAATTCCGAACCAAATAAACAAGCTAATTATTGAGTCACACAAACAGAAGCCTGCTAGCTGCGACAGACCTTGAGAATTAACCTGAACCTGAGACGGTGACGGCGGAAAGGGGGAAGGCGCAAGGGGAGGGGTGTGACAACAACACATATGTACAAACTTGCACGTGTGGAACGCGCACTCAGACACACACACAGCCACAGACTCGTCCCTGCACCAGTTGAGAGACAGAAGGAGCGGTGGTGCTGCTAAGGTGGAGCCGACAACCATGTTTCACCGAGGAACAAAAGGCTGTGAAAAGAGGCATGCTGAGAACGGAGGGAGCTGGGAGAGAGAGAGATTAAGGTTTTGTCCCTCTCACTCCCGTTTCTATCCTTCAAGGTCCCTTCTTATTAATGTCGACATACGCCTCTATGTTTCCAGTACTTTCCATTTCTCTGACCGCTGGGTTTTCTTGCGCTGGGTTTTCCTATTATTGTTTCTCAGTTGTTCAAGTCACCTGAGCCAGTTCCGGAATGCTCTTCATTTTAACGTCCCTGTCTAGCGTTTCGTTGTTCAGAACGCTCCATGTGGTTCTAGATTGATTAGGACCCTCAATTAGCCGTTAGCGCCCTTATCTTCTTGCACCGTGGGTAGCGTCGGGCAGTGCAGATGTGAGCAATAGCATCGCTGGACTATGATTTGTGTGACGCTATTACCTTCACCAAACACCACGTGTAAGGTGACAGTGAGCGATGTGTTCCGACAGGTGGTGTCTGACAACACGGGACGCTATCTGACAACACGGGGCGAACGGCGAGTGCGTTTCGCCATTACAGTATCAGTGCCCGATCGTACCTGTGTAGTATCCATACGCGCCAGGCCCAAGAATGTCCGGGTCCTCCAGTCGCCCTCCCAGGGGCCTCATCCTCCGGGGCCCTCTGAAGAAGGCGTGCCGCCGGGCCCCCAAAGCGCTCAACTGCTTCATCCTTCGTTCCTTGGACCGGCGGTTCTGGAACCACACCTATGGAGGACAGGGAAAGACCGGATAAGAAATCAGATGCATGGGGACGGAATGAATTACACACCTAGAAATGACAAGAGAAAAATCTAAGATTGATATCAGATCCAGTGTAGGCTACTTTTCATAACACATTCACATTATAGGCCTGTTGGCTACACTGAACATTGTCATCAAACTCAAATCAAATGTATGTTCATGGACAATGGGCAGTAATCGCTGCCAGATGTATTTAAAATCCATTTCACATTAGCGTTACAACACTTCGCAGAGAATTTAACACAAATGAAAAAACGACAATGCACTAAAATGACATGGCCTATTCCTAGTTACCATAAAATCAAATAACTGTCAAATTAAGTCCACTTTAATTTTAGACCTCAAGTTCTATATTGTTTGTTTTACTATTCAACCTGCCTTGTAATTAATTAATGTGTGAATTGTATAATTAGTTGTCTAATATATTGCTGCCGCTATCTATGCTCTGCAGCAGTCTGCCATGTTGTTTGTTTATTGTTTGCTAACTAGTATGAATTAATTAATCAAATGTATTAATTTTATAAAGCCACTTTACATCAGTAGTTTTCACAAAGTGCTCTCACAAACACCTACCCTCAGTCCCCTAATAGGATTGATGCACAGCGGCTAGGACAAACTCCCTGATGGTTGAAACATAGAAAGAAACCTAGAAAGGAACCAGGCTCTGAGGGGTGGCCAGTCCCCTTCTGGCTGTGCTGGTAGAATATTTCAAGAGTACTGTAAATTGTCATGATCAAAATATGCATGTTGGCTGTGTCCAGAGTCAATAAATGCTAATCAAAGTCAAAAGCATGTCTAGATGGACAACAACAGGGACAATCGGGATAAAACCGCCAGGGATCGTCAGAAACTTCCTCTGTAACACATCCAGGAGGAGTTTAGAAACGACAAAAAAGACATACGCAAAAATCAAGAAAAGAGCTATTCTTAGGTACCACCTGGTGAAAAAATGAGTTCTACATAAATAGAATTTATAATAGGATAAAAGAGAGGAATATGGATAGCTAGCATATGGTCTACACATAATTAATTAATTAAAAGGGGACTGTTTTGAATTTCGACGCTGACCTTTCTCCCAATTCTAGATCATTGACATTGTATTAGTTTAAATTGGCACAGTCTATACCTATTTTTCCATAAAAATGACTGAAAGGGGCTTTCCATATTAGGGTCTTCTATATTTTCCATGATTCAAATATTTTGTTTCTTTTTTTTAATTAGACAGTCAATACAGACAATATGGTATTCAGGCCCTGTAGTATAGGTCACATGACACCTCCTGAGATTCCATTATCCTTGGTGCCCAATACATTCGTAATGTAGAATTGGATTCATGGCCTTGCCTCGTCACAACTCCATGCTCTTTTTCTCATTATCAGACTGCTTGCTCATCCACCAAGTTTTCAATGCACATACGGGCATATTGCAGCAGTTGGTGGAGCTCAGTGGTAGAGTGCATGCTTTGTATGTATGAGGTCCTGGGTTCAACCCCCAGCTTCTCCCCAGGTTGCCGTTGCAAATGAGAATTTGTTCTCAAATCGGCCTACCTGGTTAAATAAAGGTTAAATAAAAAACTACAAAAATGGCCTGAGGACTGTGCAATCCCTGGGCAACAACCATGACTGAGCTTGCTGGTACCTGACCTAAAACAGTTAGTCACCTTAGCGGCAAAACAAAAGGCAGTCTGTTTGATCCACACTGTGTGTCCAAATGTGAAACTCCTGGATGAAGGTGAAAAATGTCTTGGGGTGCCCTTCAGTAAGGCACTTAACCATAGTTTTTCCTGTGAGTCTCTCTGGACAATATGCAAAATGTGCTTAATTAAATCTAAATCTGGGGTGGGTGCAGTGGAGGTAAATAAATAAACAAGGACACTCCAGGAAGTAGGTTTGTATTAGAAGAAGATCATATGTTCGGTTTCAACCGGGACACCCAATGATGGCCATTAAACACAAATAATGGTACGACGTGTCACATATTTTCGAGAATCAAACAAAATCCGGTATTATGTCAATAACACCCACAAACAATTTTCTATCCGTCTGTGTTTATATGCTCTCATGCAGGCCTCCAAACAACATGCAACCCGGGGAATATGATAAATAAAAACAATATTCACTTAAGGTAAATAACGTGTACTCCGCAGGAACAAAGGGGACTCATATAAAAGTACAAATGTCCAACATATGGAGAAGCTTTGCATTCTAAAAACAACACGTGTCCCGTTGTGTCGCTGCATCAGCGCTGCATAGTAATGCGTGTTAACACCAGCCAGGCAATACCAGAGGCACGTTCCCACTGTGTTGGAGATTAACACAACACACACACAGAGATACACAACACACACACACACACAGAGACACAACACACAGAGACACAACACACACACACCTCAAACCACTTAGGCATTCCTCTCCGTGATTTTCTCAGCAAAGACGACACCTGCCTATTGAGAATAATCGTCTAACTGTAGGGTACATTTTTATGGAAATGCTTTTCGCTCCCCTTGAGAGAGCGTTGCTTAGGGATTACACACACACACACACACACATACACACACCATGCTAGAGCACCAGCAGGGTTTCAGAGGACTCCCCACTCATGATGCATGGTGAGATGAGAAAACTGGCCACCATCTTAGTCCTATATACATCACGGAGCATTATGTGTTGTTGCTCATCAGAGACGAACAGGATCGATTCAGTGTTGTGGAAACATGAAACTGGGAAGGTGCCATGCTATCCGACACGAGGCCTGGTCGAAGGGAAGGTGTGACTGTCTGGCAGTAAATGAGTGAGGAAAGAGAGGAGCGATGGGGGTGTATACGGCAGGCCTATGTAAATCTGTGAAATCAGTGATAATTACTGCAAGCGCACAAAAAGCCACATCTCAGCTGGCAGAGACGGTGCTAATCACCCTAACACAGTCTGCACCCAGAAACCTAGAGAGGAACAGTGTTTGTGGGCGCACGTGTTTGTTGCTCCCCAAGTCTGTGTGTGTGTGTGTGTGTGTGTGTGTGTGTGTGTGTGTGTGTGCATGCATGCATTGCTGTCGAGAATTATAGAGGTTATGACTAGGCTAGAGATCTGAGTGTGTTTGGCAGCAGTGAGGATACATTCCACATCCAGAAGATAAACAGTGGTGTTATTCCTCTCTCATTAGCACAGACAATTATCTCACATTTTGTCACAGGGCCATAGGATCTCCCTAGCAGGGTTTGAGGTCCATTCAGTTTTCAATTAGTCAATTCAGCAAGTGAAAACCCCTCACAGAAAATACGGTACAATTTTACTTTCTTGGCAGAGCTCAACTACTGCGGTCCATTTATACACTCCTTGTTTTGCTTGAGTCTGTGATATTTAAAATATACAGTGTTGACTTTAAAATGTCTACATTTATCTCGGGATGTATGTGCAGTGTAATGTGATTAGTTTTGTAATGACACAACTGTTAAATGATTCAATGTTGAAAACGTGCATTATTTTCTGAAATGTCAGTCCCTCATCTGACAGCACAGGCCATCTGAGTTTTGTTAAAGCAATACATACAAATACAAGATACAATAAAATGACATTTTTGTAATGTCATCCAAATTTCATTAATATAAATTAAAATATTTGTTTTTACTTCAAATTACGATGTTTTACTTTAAAGGATCAAACATCTAGCCGAAAGGCCAAGTCAAATATAGGCCATCACAAGCGATGAATAGCCAAGCCACACAGCCAATGTCAATTTTTTTTAAATCTAACATAGGATTTATTAAAACAATCATAAAATAATCCATATATAGTTATATTATTATTCTAGTCAATATAAATGTTACTGAAAAGATTGCAAACTACAAACATATCAAATTAATGTGTTTTTTAAGGTCCATTGCTATATCTCGAGAAGGAAGGTTCATTAACTCACGAGCTGATCTTATAATGATCTTAAGGATTTGTCAATCTGCATTTAATTTGAATGTGTTTTCTTATTTTTCTTATTTACACTAACAAATATGTTATGACTTGAATTTTAGGTAAGTGAATATTAAGCACACTTCATTTTACGAATAGCTTTAGGGGACAAAAAAATAACCTGATCAACTACATTGCGTTTTTGACCTTTCTTATTTACACTTCAATTAAGGTCAATTAAATCTTGATATAATTTCAATGAAAATGAATTAAAATCCAATCTAATATAATTCATCGTTAATATCGTAGACAGTCCACCCAAATGAGACAGTGCTCATCAAACACACGAAGAGAAATAAAACAACGTTATTCTTTCTCAAATGGGATGCATTGAAACTCAACACTTTAATTATACATATTGTCTATATATATTGTCTATTGTTTTTAGTTGTATTTATAATACAAGTTTTAGGACAAATTTATTTTATTTTTTAATCGAACACCAATTAATTAATCACTGCAGTTGCTCGGCTTTCCTACCTGTATAACCCGCATGTTAAGTCCAGTTTCCTGGGCCAGCTGTTCTCGGATGTGTCGGGTGGGTTTCGGAGTGGCCACAAATGCAGCCTTCAGCGTTTCCAGTTGCTTGGCTTTGATGGTGGTCCGCGGGCCTCGTCGCTTCGTGCCCGAATTCTGCTCCTCGTTCTCGTTATTGTTCGTGTCCTTATCCGAGGACGTGGAATTGTCCGTCTCTTTTGTGTCGTCCTGTAGACCTATCGGGTCCTGGAGGTCCGGCGATAAACTTCTGTCCGTGCATGATGACACTATAGAGGACCGGAGAATGGGATCTCAATAGGAGGTGTCATGTGGCCTATATGCTGGATCTTTCTATAGTATGTCCGCAGACCGTCTAATCACAAATAAACCAGAATATGTAAAGCAATGACTCGTTATAAAGCCGCTTTTCTTATCGAATAATCTGAAGCCATGGATTTACCCGTTTAGGTGTAGGCAAATAAAACAGGTGTAACCAACTCAAGTTAATCCTGCCCGGGTGACCTTAATGGACCGAGATAATTAATTGAAATTATACATGTTATGTGAAAAAAATGGGCTATACGCTGACTATCCCCAAGGACCCGCTGTGTCGCCTGATAACAGCAGCGTGTCATTGTCCGAGGGGAGGGTTTTTTGAGCCATTCATCTGACAGGAATGTATAGCGTTGATAATGATAAGCCCGGGCTATGGTCAGATGGTCCTGATGCATTGTTTGCGAACCCCATCAAACGCTATGCTACACATGCACTATAGCCTACAAGGCCCATTGCGGCCGCGAGAATGTCAGTGTGTTCATATTTGATGCCACAGACACCCAGCAAATGGGTCCACACATCAATGGCAGGTCCTTCGAGGATACACATGTTATTCTCCACCTTGCTGGTCTAAATAAAAAAAAATCGATTTCCATTGATTGGATCCTTAGAACCCCAGAAATAATACAAGCATGCCTGAAAGTCTTTTTTGTTTACTTATTTTTGGTACAAAAACGACCATTTTGGTGTTGGTCTTAGCTCATGCCAACATCAAGGCCATGCTAAACAATTTGGCCTATAGGCTACTGTCCACTTCTGATCCCTAAATAATCTACTAAACATAGCCTATATGTATTTTTCTACCATATAGGTAGCAACAACGGAATATTAATATAATCCATACAAATGCACAGCATTATATCGAATAGCATCCAAAATTAAGATCCACAACAAACTACTTCAGAATAGTGCCATGCAGACGAAGTACAGAGCCAAAATAACGCTCAGTCACGCACCCTGTCCAAGGTTCTGAATTGCCGAGGTCTTTAGGTTATGCAACTAAAAAACAAGGCAATTTAGATGTAGGATCCAGATTTAAGAAGAAAAATATCGACTATTTACAGACATCAGTTAGATATTTAGATTTTTTTTCGTGCCAATTTAGTAAACCTCATGCCATTTCAAACCTTAAAGTAGAATTACCTGAATTCAAGTTCACTTCCTTAATTGCCCCTGAGCTCAGGTAGTCTTCTTTGCACACAAACTTATTTTCGTCGATGACGTAGAGCTCCTCGCCGGTGGACAGCTGCTTGTTGCACACCATGCATGTGAAGCAGTTCAGGTGGAACACCTTGCTGCGTGCTTTCCGTACCAGATCACTGGGAGAGATGCCTTGGAGACAGCCCGCGCACTTGGTCCCAAACCTCCTGAATATAATGCGAGAACAGACACAACATGATCATTAATGTGTAATCACGCTGAAATTAATTTTATACATAAAAAACGAAAATCCTAGGTCTGTTGATAATATTTCAATAGCTTTAATATTAAACAAAATACGTTTTTGCCTAGTATAAGAGCAGGCACAGTGACTGTTTATTGGAGACTGTAATCGTGGCAATAAATAAAAAATAAAAACAATGCGCGTTTGGTTGTTATATATATATATATTTACGTCTTTATAAAAATTAAAGGAAGTGGGTCCGATTTTGTAATAATTTTCGTTAAATTGTTTCAACCTCTCGATACAAAGACGCTGACAATGAGTCACCTGCCCTATAGACTAATTTTCAACCTTGGAAATAATAATTGAAGAAATGCTATTTTTGATGGAGTTGCTTTAATAATAAACCCACACAGAACGCATTAGTGACAATCAGCTCATTGTGACCACGGAGGATTACACAGACTAGGAACATTTCACCGTGAAAATCTCTTGTTAATCCACATTCACAATCTTCACGTGTAAAAGCGTGCTGGGTAGACTTACATTATTTAGATAGACAGACGAACAATATACTAACCTCTAAACGTTTTAATAGCCTATCGACAAGTTAAATCGGTTGACAATGGGTTGCACTGGAAGAAATTTTTTATATCTCTATTGATGGTAAATGCGAGCATTATTTTGTGTTTCTTCACTCCAACAATATTGCATTTGTGTTTCCCTCTCCAAATACATACAGGCCTAATCCACCCCACCACGAGCCGGAACCCTTGTCACGCTCGTCTCATGCACATTTGGTAATCTCTCTCATCAACATGGCGTCGCCTCGGGACGGTAAAAAAAAAACAGGAATTGAAAATATGACAATTATAATTCGAGTATTAGAGAGAATCTGCGTTGATGATGTGTTGTGTTGTGTGTGTGTGTGTGGGGGGGTAGTGTAGCTCGGTCGGTTTTGTGGTTTAGGAAGCGGTCGCATATGGGGGCACGTAACAAGCGGTGGAGGCAAGCCCCCTTTATTTTAACACCAACACAGAATGATTCTCTCACTCTCTCCTTCTCCCACCCATTTGCAATAGTATCACTCCACTTTCCCCATTCACATGCACCGCCCGGGCCCATGCAGCCTCCCCCGGCGCAACCACCGCTCTACTTACACAACAAATGGCCCACATTAGAGTGATTACTGTTGCGCCTGACTAATGGTTCGGCCATTTAAATCCACGACTTGATGGGAGCCGGCTAATGTGATGGTCAAGGCCGTTTGAGGCCAACAATGCCACCACAAAGGCTTAAACACTGGGCCTACATGTCATTAAACAATTTGTCAGGGGAGGTGTAAAGATGACACATACCTCACTAATTGGTATGATGCTATACGAGTGTGCGGACACAAACAAGGGCCTGGACTTATCACTCCATTACATGGAACACTTTGAAGAACTGAGCGGCTGGTGTACATGCCTAATGGATATGGTTGTATAATGTATCGAGAGAAGTTAATATCTAAACCCAGATCAAATTCAACCCGCCGTATTATAATAACTATTCATATTGAAATTATTGGTATCATAATACATATTATAAATGTACTTTTTTGTGACATTTTTAAAACAATATTTTAGAATGTTACAAAATAAGAAAACCTTTTAAAATAGATAAGAGAACAGATGCGGACCAAAAGTTCAATAGTTGCGATATTAACATCTGCTGACTGAACTCCATTCTACAATGATATAATAATAAATCCGAATTGCATTCTGTTTAATGGAAAACTAAATACATTAAAAATAGCCTATCAATCTTGCGAATTTGGGAAAACATTATTTTAAGAGGCATTTTTAAACAATTCGAATTGCTATCTCCCATATTTCATATCATGTGAATTAGGCCTTAGTTAACCATACCCATTTTCCTTAAACAATGTGTTTAGACCTACAAAATAATAACTATGATTGTAAGTCTGCAAGGGACGTTAAGACGAATTGAAGGAATAAAAAACCTAATCCACAAAAACAAAACAAGCAAAATCCAGAGAGACAATCTTCAGCAACAGTGTGGTCAGCCTATAATTATCCTTGATGAGTTTTTGTCAAGCTCTTCATTTTTACGCATGCATGAATCTCCTGTTCTTACCTGAAAAAGTCAATTTTACAATAGAGCTTCCCTTCCCGAGAGAAGCACTTCTCTGTCAGGTTACAGTTACACTCGCAACACTGGACGCACTTTGCATGCCAGGCTCGGTCCAACACATTCAGCAAGAACCGGTCCAGGATGGGCCTGTCGCACCCCGCGCAGTGGACCATCATTCCACCGGTCTGGAGGACACCGAGGGCCGACCTTCCCACGCGGGCTCCGGTGATGGGTCTGGGGCCACGCGGCTCTCCGCGCAGCAACGTCTTGGCACCGGGGTTGGGGACAAAACAGACGTGAATGATCCGTCAGGTGGGTGGACGGTGAGTCCCTCTCCCCTACCGTTTTAAAGGCAGGCTATAGGCAAACACTCCAAGGTCCTTCACTGTACTCCTGTCCTGGGACTTGTCACAATCCGGAATAGAAAGGTGAATTCAGAAAGCACCCACTCCTCTATTTTTACGGTCAGCGCGTAAAATGAAAACATGCATCGCCAGTTATCGTAGAGAACACGGGTCGTAGTTATTATTTCGTTATAACTGTAACTGTAAAAGTCCCTCTCCGTTATCCGTCTGTCATCTTTTGTTTTTATGTTCCACTTCTTCGCCTATAGGCTTCACCTCCCGTCGACACTTTTCGCATCACTGTGCCCCGGCAGTGGCCGCCGCGCCAGACGCATCTGTATTCAGATTGGGTGACGCTCCCGTTAATTCCCGAGCCTGGGTGGCCAATCAGGACCCGGTTGTCATGGTTACCCCTTTAAATATTGGTCGACAGCCTACCGTCGGGTCGACCCAAACCACGAAGCAAGCGTATACAGAAATATGGGCTAATAAACTTTCGTTTTGCTGAGAGGTGAACACTGGCATAAAACATTTCTGAACCGCATTCTCTCGTTATATTTCGGTAATGCCTCGTCAGAAGGGACCTTATACCGGCACAACGTCTAGAATCTGCCGTTTTCTACGCGTCTGTCGTAGCTCCACTCCGCTATTTTGAGCGTCAGGATTTTAGGAAAGGTCCCCATCGAGCGTCTAAAGTACCGGGGCAATTGGGAGTAGAATTGTAGGCTAAGATGTCGTACAGTCCGGACCTTTATATTGTTCCAACGTTTATTTTGTTTTAAAGGCAATCGAATATACAACATCTTTCTTGGATAAAAGTCTTCAAACTAAGACATAGGCTGGTATTGATTAGGTATGAAATGAAATCTTTGGTTTGTTCAACTGAACTGAATCCTCATCAATTGAAGTTTGAAGCTATACGAGGCACAGAACAGAAACACCTGAGGATCATCTTTCGTCTTCTTTCCTTTTCAGTTCTCCGTCTTCGGTCTATATATGACAAGGCGACCTATTGGAGTTGATGTCCGTTAGCTTCCTACAAAGTGAGAGGGGCGTCTTTACATGACATGATACCCGCCTTAAATGACCCTGAATGGAATGCGATGGGAAGATGGGAGTAGCTGAACAAGAGCTAATGCTACAAAAACCCTCCCTGCATTATTATCTGTCTGTCTCTCTCTCTCTGCGTGTGTGTGTGTGTGTGCGTGTGTGTGTGTGTGTGTGTGTGTGTGTGTTTTTGTGGAGCTGAGGGGAGGGCGACCCATGCAGGCCTTTCTCATGCAGGAAGCTATTTACAGGGAAATGCTCAGGATTAAGATAGCCGGGCCTCATCAATGGGGAGAGCCGGGTCGCCCGCCGCTTTAACATAGTAGCAACCAATCGAAGAGAATTTCAATATTTACCCAGATAATCATTTAGTTAGTCCTGGAAGAGCAAACATCATGTAGACGCTAATTGTTGTTAGTGGAAAGGCCAGTCCAGTTTAAAAGTATTGTAGCAGTTGTGGTGTGTATAATGACTTGTTTAAATCGGCATAGGTGTCAATTTTGACCCATTACAGCTTCTTGTTAAAGACAACGTTTTAAACCAGAACAGAGGAAAGGGACACTGGCGACAACAATGTGGAGTGGCAACTTTACACATTCAAAAACAATTAAAAGCATATTATTGCTGTAGGTTAAACAATATTTGAACTCATCTGAGGCAACAGATTTACACCAAAGTGCGAAATGTCCTGATAATTGAGTTTCGAGGAATATTGTTCTGATATAGGCCTAATTAAGATATTGCCGTTTTCATATTTAGATTATTTTCATGAATTATTTTTCTAAAGTATATACAGGCCTATTCATTATTCATCACCACCATTACAAATACCCTTTCATCACAAATATAATAAACTTCAGTATAAGCACATTTATTTCAATCAAAATCACAAAATAAATCCCAAATTGTTATTTGTCTGTCACTTGGCCGGTATGAGGAACACTTTACCGTTTCGGGTTCTGTGTGGTTGTATAGGCCTATACAGTTTCAGCTTGAACGCATTTTTTTAAGTGAACACTTTTTGGTTCCATGCAGAAACCGTTCCAACCCTTTCGGGACTCTTTATCTCAGACTGTAATGCAGATTTGAAACGCGGCCTAACTTCAAATTAAGGAGAAAAACAACATGATAGTTTTACTGGTTATTGTTGATAACCAGGAAATTAGGAGAGCTCCTGCATGCATGCGTCCACTAGAACTCGGATAATGTCCATGCACCATATCCTGTAGATGGAAAGTAATGCGGGTTAGTATTAAGTGGTGTCCCTACTACATGATAAAGCAGTAATTTCTGTAGCCGGGGGGAAACCATTCAGCTGGTTGGGAGAGAAAGGGAGAACCCCGGCCACCGAGGGGACCCCCGCAGCTCTTGGCAGGCGACAGTGCGGTGAAACTAGGCCTCGCTCAGGGGTTTAATCCCAACGTTTTCGGGGCATGCTAATTCGTTTTCTCAACGAGTCTGGTTTTCTTGACTCTCTTTAAGAACGAAACATTTTATGCGGGCCTATAACCGTGCAGTCCAATCGCAGAAACAAGCCAATCAGACGGGACTCGAACGACACATGCATTTGATTCAGCTAGTTTAATCTTCTCAAACTAAATTGCTCACAATCTACCTGCCAACTGTTGATAAGAGGTGACTGAGTTTGTATTATGCATTCCTCCTACTATATTTTTCTTGTCTAATCTTTGATGGTTCAACCAAGTAGCACACGAAAAGGTGTATTGAGTGAGTTGTATATCCGTATGAATCTATCCAAATAGGCCGAACGATAAAAACCAGGCTTTTGAGAATTCATTTATGGTAGGACAAAGCATTATCACCCGGCCCGGCCTACGTGGGAAAAATAACACGCTGGGTAAAGAAAGCTCTTACCACGGCTTCTGGCCTGTTGTTTGCGTCACATTCATTGTATGGATACATTTGTTTTTGCATGAGAGCTCTCTCAGTCCCACTATACTGTTCTGTCTCCCTCGATATCTCACCCATGCAAAACAAACAGACCACCTAGAACGTATAACTGCAGGGTTTACTCCCAGAGACGAAGGAAGTGTCCAAGGTGCTAGAACAAGAAGACCTGCTGCAGGGCCAATTAAAAAAAGGATTGCACACTCCGACTAATCTTATTAAGCTCCGATGAAACACAGACAGTATACACTGATGAGCCAAAACATTATGAACATTCACTGGATTAAGCGAATAAAGTTGATCATCACCTAACTATAAACCACATGTCAATGTCAGGGTAAATTAGATGGTAAGCGACACGTTGGATGCAAATAAGAGCAGGAGTAAAACCTGAGCGACTTTGAAATGGGCCAAATTGTTATGGCCAGACGGCTGGTCGGAGCATCTCTGAAACCGCAAGAAGGTCGCTTGGATGAGTTCCCTTTATTGGGCATCTGTGGGATGCGCTCGATTAACAAGGGCCACAGAGATACCATAGAACACCTCCAGGGGTCTTGTTGAGTTCATGCCTCGGGCGGGTCGGAGCTGTTTTGGTAACATAGGCGTAATGGTCATAATGTTTTGGCTCACCAGAGAAGAATTATTTGAAACTGGTTGTTTTATAAATGAAGTTGAGACTCAAAGCCTACGCAAAATAACCAAGACGAGAGTGCTAAAAATAGTGAGCACTGATTCTGGATCGGCCTGCATAGGCACGTATGGCTATTAATTAGCTCTGTGTTTTCACCATCAATCATTCGCAGTGACACCCACGATTTTCTTTTATGACAATTTGCAGGATATATCAACAAGTGATAGGTGTCCTATAATGACTTACACATGAATAAAACATAACGGGCGTGCTCTGATATTATGATTATCTAAGAGTGTATGATAACTGATGGCTTGTACACTCATGCACCCAATATTGGGGAGACACTGGTGGTCAATATATATTCCACTTATTTTATTAATAGTTTCTTGGTCATATCATCTTCAAAACAGTTTTATACATTGGTCATAGAGCCATTCAGGCCAAACAACTCCATATGAACGCGAGAGCTTGCAAGTTTCCTCAGTAGCTGATGTTTACAATATAGCATGTTTGACCCCTTTTATGAGTTCATGTTTCCAGAATAATTGTAACAAATACTAGCCAGCCCTCAAATGATTAATGGGCAACTATCGCCATTACAATAAAATCACTGATTACTGCCACTCAGAGTTTGGTTCATCCAGCATCCCTGCAGTATCATGAAAGATAATTGATTGTAAATACTGTACATTTTCATAACGATTTTCGTACATTATTCTGACCGTGCATGGCGTTGGCGAGAACCGCTCTGTTTTATTATAGGCATCTCTATTGAAGGCTTCCTCCCGTCCGTGTCGTCAATTGGACGGGACTTCCAACTTAATTGGACGATCTTCCTTGAAGTCCCAATAGGAGACATGTCCGACCGGGTCATTGGGAGGGATGAGCCAATTAATTGTCCTTGTGAAGAAGGAAATGGACTACTTAGTGCTAATGCTGGCAGCTTACATAATGGGAAATATACTGTACATTATCTCATCTATCTCTGTGATCCCGCGGGTGAGTGCCTGGTGAGAGACTCCGGCTCCCCGGTTGACTTGTACAGCGCTTCCCAGTGCTGGTATGGTATAGTGGTAGCCCAGTTCTTTTGTATTTTCTTTCCCAAACACCCGGCCGTAACAACCCATATTGAGTTAATTAACATAACCAAACCCATCCCGAACATTAGAGCTTTACCTTATGCTCTTGTAAGTTACTTAAGTAATTTTGCCTCAGCAACGGTAGCAGTCGGACTGAGAGAGTCAGAAGGTTGACAGAGTTAATAGAGTTAACTCTATAGCACTCACTCACTCACTCTCACTCTCCAAGGACGTTCCCGCTATCTAGGGCCCTAGCCAGGGTTCCCCATTGTACACAGTGGCCTTGGTCTCCACACATCACACGGGCTTCGCTTTGTCTTGTGCGTGCGGCTGCTCGCCTCCCTGTTGTTGTGCAAGGGAGCTGGAGAGAAAATGGCGTCTCTTTCAGACCCACTCTGCTCGCGCTGACCTCTCCAGCCGACATCCTTCGCTACTCCACCAGCTCAACAGAGAGTGGTGAAGGACCCAAACACCCATCTGACCAGACCGCAGGCCCAGTCTGACCAGACCGCAGGCCCAGTCTGACCAGACCGCACACCCAGTCTGACTAGACCGCACACCCAGTCTGACCAGACCGCACATCCAATCTGACCAGACCGCACACCCAATCTGACCAGGCCACACATCCAAGAGCTCCAGCCCAGGTCCTTTGAAGTATTGTATGCAATGACCACACAGGTGTGTTTTTTCGGTCCTTTGATCTTGACATTGACAATGCACTTCGGTTTTTTGTGATCGAGGCTCTTGAAAGGGCAGACATTTGACTGTAATGTTTCCACATACTGTATTCCTTCCTTCGTGACTCTGATCTAATTGGATATATCAGATGAGAGGAAAACCTTCAACTGAGATGGAGAGGCAGAATGCCTGTGTGAACGGTTTTGAAACTGCTGTAGGCTGAATGTAATTCACCAATCATAACATCAAAGGGTAAACACTTTGCTCACCGGGATGTAAAATAAATGCAGAATAAGCTGTCCATTCAGACAGGTACGGATATAATAATCTGTGCGTATCAAAATGAAAGTTTTAGGCGGGAGAGATGGAGGATAGAACGCGGCAGATGGTGATATGGAGGTGCAGGGAGCGAAAATCCCAAGGAGGTGGAGGCCTGATTCAGACATCCCTCTGTGGGGGAGGTGGCAGAGGAGAGCACCTTCACTCTCTAACTTCCCTCCTCGTGTCTCTCTCTACTTCCTGCGCTCCACCTCGGACGGGACAGCGAGACACCTGAGGGGGAGAAGCCCTTCCCCTACACCGACCAATCCTCCCCCCGCCAGCACCATCAAACACGCTTCATGCATACACCGCCTATCCAGCCCTCCGACCCCCACCCTGGGCTGGGTCCCTCTCTGCCAGGTATACAACCCCCCCCACACACCCCCCAGGTCCCCTCTCCGTCAGGGAGGCTCCCAGGGGAGAGGTTAGCGTGATGGATGTGTGATTGGTAGCCTTCCCCTAGGGCCTCCCCCTCCGTCACCTCTCCACCTCTCCCTCCACCCTTCCGCGCTCTGAATTAAAAGGCTGTTTGTCTCTTGCGAGTCCTCAGCTGCACGGACCGGGCCGGCAATTTCACAGCACTCAGAGAGAGAGGGAGGCCATTACTGTGGAGGCTGTCAGGGGAGCCATCACCACCCGGACACGCCTGAGGGGCCGCCTCTCTCCCTCTCTCTCTCCCTCTCTCTCTCTCTCTACCTTCACTTCCCTCGTTTTCCATTTTCTTCCCCCTTGCTCTCTTCGCCTTCCCTTTCGCTCCCCCTGCTCCATTTCTCTCGCACACCCGCCGCCAAAGCTCTGGAGGGATGAGGAGGAGAAAGAGAAACTTTGAAAACCTATTAGAAATATAAACATATACTTGGCGCTGCCAGAGAAATAGCCAACAATGCAAATTCAGTTCATATTAACACTATTTCATACATTGGCATTTCGTACATTGGCCCACGGACTTGCCATCTTCCAACACCAAACTCCTTCGGTAGACGGAGACATCCTACCATGTTGACACTATAGGTACAGAATAATTCAGTGTTATGCATCGCTACATCTCCCTCTGTTTCACACTGGATCGTCCATGTATTGTCTCTATTAATTCATGCGTGTATATATTTTCTCATTTCATACTATAGCGCATTGTCAATGACATAAAAGAGCATTCCTCTTACCTGCTGAAATCCCGAAGTATAGACAAAAGGGAAAATGTGGCAAGTTATTCCGAAGCTAGTATCAAAGTCAGGGAAACCTGTTAGCTTGTTTTCACCGTTCATTTTTGGCCTTGTAATAGTGACAGCTTTTTGTGAGTGGTTTCAGCTTACAGGAGAAGAACAGAAAGGCCTGTGCCATCATCTCCATTGCCATTGGCACCGTTGTTAGGGATGAGTACACTGAACTAATAGAAATACAGAGCTCTAGCTCGTTAAAAAAAGCATGACGAGGATTGAGGAAAACT
The DNA here is from genome assembly GCA_029465975.1 of Dallia pectoralis. Lineage (NCBI taxonomy): Eukaryota > Metazoa > Chordata > Actinopteri > Esociformes > Umbridae > Dallia > Dallia pectoralis. The sequence continues at coordinate 6,050,671 of CM055760.1, read as the reverse complement.
GGAAGCTAAATCAGTTGTAATACATCAGGAAGCCAGTAGGGGTGGCGTTTATTTAGAAAATTGCTTGCTTTTCGTTTTATTTCATAACACAAAATATATCTCAGGTTTATATCTCAAGTTTTAGAGGGTGAGATGTTCGATCAGACAGGTCACATATTTCCAGTCCAAATGGATTGTTTGCATGTTTTTCATACTGACGTTATCCTACTAAAAAAGTGCACATGGAACACAAATTTGCCGTCTTCTCGCTAATTATTGATTCTGCAGTGCGGATATATCAACACGATAGTGTTGGATATATGATCTGACGAAGACATTATCACCGTCCGACTATTGAGTTGTATTCATGAACAGCGTGTTGAGTAACATGCGTTGCAGAAGCAGTACAGATGCGATGGAAATGTAAAGGTCGTTTTTGATTGAGCGAGTATATGCCATGTTTACCGCGAGTGGACTCTCAGACAACAAGGAAACGTGCGGCCATTCAATTTCAATCGAACAGAATTGAGGAGGTTCCGCGGCACCGATTGAATCAAGCCTTTTATGCCATTGTCATTCTAAAAATATGTCTGTTTCAAGAAAATAAGGATGGAATCTGAAGGCAAAACCTGTGTGGCCGTGGTTCATGAGAGAAGTCAAGGCATTAGGTAGCCTACAGCAGTTGATAAAGTAATGCAAATATTGACTGTTGATGACATGAAATCCGAATTAACTGAAAGCCACATTGACTACCGCCAAAAATCTGTAATCAATTAATTGATTACTTCACGCACAAATAATAGATAAATAAATGGATTCACAGAACACGCTCTCTGGAGATATGTGTGCACGTCTACATAAATGTATGCATCCATAATTCCAAAGCACCGGGACAGTCTAATGTCTCATCAGGGGGCGGGATCAGGGGCAAACACACATGCCTGGAGGAGTCTCATCACGCATGGAGATACATTAGGAAACACACACATACATCATTAGGCAGACGCACACGCACACGCACACACACCGTGTACCGCCTATTTGGTGTCCGATTCATCCACCCTCTGCTTCTCAATGCATTAAGACACCCACCTTAAGGGTTTGCTACACCCCTATAAAGCCGGCTGATAGGTGGAGCAAACGTGTACACATAATGCCAGAGAGTACGTTATACACATCTCCGTGCCTTCAATCTAACCGAAACGTCTACAGCACTGGCTTTAAACATGGAGCACTTGAATTATGTTTTTGGACACATGCAAATATAGCTGAACGTACTTATGAGTGTACTTGCCCAATCTAGGGAGAGTGATGACCAGAGAGTCTTGCGATTTGTGACTAAAAACAAGTTGTTTGATATTAGCTTGCTTATAATGTATAGATGTTAATGCTCAGTAATATTACTGCAAAACAGAAAAGCCAGGGGTTGTGGCTTGTTAGCTAGCTACATTTTTCATTGCCCCTCGAGAGGAATATGATTTACTTTGAGCGTTGAATTACCATCTGCCTCTATACAATGGCTGTAATCTATACCTCTTTCAACCAGCGCTCTAGCTAGTTCTCTCTTGGACTAGAAACTGTACTCGTGTTGATTTGCGAATTGCTTTGAAAATTGGACTGGCATTTAAGATGACAATGTAACTGCATCCAGTTACCACAAAGATAAATGTGAAGAAGTTGTTAGGGTGTGGGGTTTAAGGGGTTTCAGACTATATGATTGGTCAGCAGCCAATGTGCCATAGCAGTAAGGGCAGTGCAGGAGCTCAATTTAGTCAGGCCAACTCCAGCCAGGTGAGTCATGTTATAGCTTAGCTCTAACAGGGGAGAGGAACAGGGCAAGCTAATCTAGCAAACCTTTCGCATGTCACAATTAGCAAAATGGGCGTTTGTTGAAGTTACATTTTCAACATTTTGATTTGCACAAATGGTATGTTTAGCTAATAACGACTATTTTGTAAGGCATTATAATCATATGAGCTAAACACGTTTCTTTTAGACAGGTAAAGCGAATAATGTTCATCATCTTCTAACAAGGGCACATGTCAAGGTCTGGATAGATAAGATGGCGTGGGGCAACAACGGCTACCTAGTCTGGTTCAAACAGATGGTTACGGGAACAAATGTAAATGATGGTTACGGGAGGAGTGTCACAACATGTGTCACAGTGCATTAATGCCTGCTGAGTATCGGGCTGCAGGCGGCAGTATGGTCAGAGTGCCTCTTTAAAGCACCTTCAGATTTCAGTGGCTTTGAGTAGAGTATTGGTGCACCAGTCAACCATATCAAGAACTATGCTTAACACTCGCATGTAGTGGAGAAACAATTGTAACATTTCCAATGCCTTAACACACAGTGAGGTGTGATGGTGGCAACATCATGCTGTGGGGATGCTTCTCATCAGCAGGAACTGGGCATCTGTGCCACTAGTGTTGTCCAACCAACTGGAACGACTTGGGGCTAATCTGCCAAGAAGAACACCAGTCTTTACAAAATTACTGAAAGCCGTTATTGCAGAAAAGTTTAGCTCTACAAAATATTAATGTATAGGGGGTATGCAGACAACATACATAATTTAGTTATTTTTGTAATTTAACATTTATTTAACCAGGTAGGCCGTTTGAGAAAAAATTCTCATTTGCAATGACGACGGGCCAAGATAAGGCGGGAAAAAATGCAGGACAACATATATTTACAGACTAAATATACAGAACACAGTAGTGCAAATAGCATTGGGACATACGGCAATACTGAAGTGGAGAGTCAATATACAGTTAGTACAGGATGAGGTATATGTAGGTCAGCATTGATATGGCAATAACAACTATATAAAAATACAAAGGAGTGTCTATATACAGAATGTAAAAATATAATAGTGTATCTAGCAGGTAGGTCATTTGTGCACACAGAATATATGACAGTGATTTTAGGTGAATGAGCCTTTGAGCATGTCTGAGCAAATATATAATGCTATAATGTAAACTGGTAGCTGGGCAGGTGAGAAAGATCCACCTACTGTGCAAAAAGGGCCTGGCATAACTGAGAAGATTTTTCTTAGGAATATTTTCCATTCAGTATTGAAAATAATGCACAAATTTAACAAAATATTTCATGAAAATGTAATTTCTCCTCATCGAATGGAAGGACAACTGGAAGAAACTGTATGCATATATAAATGTATTTATCATTTTATAATGGAGAAAGACACTGAATGGACAACCCATTAGTGATTCGCCGTTTTTGGGATCTTCCAAAAACGCAAAATAGGCCAAGCCACCCATGTGTCAAAAGGCTGCGCTCTTGCTTTTTGACAAGCCTATATTCACCGGTTGATTTATTGAATCCTCTGTGGTGTATATTAAAAGGTACTTCATATAATAACA
>CM055760.1:6042312-6044812 GCA_029465975.1 Dallia pectoralis | reverse complement strand
TGGTGCTGTCCTGTGGTTCTTTATATGGTGTTGGTCTTCCTGGAGATTCCCTCCCTTAGAACGTTCAGCAAAATACAGCTGCTGTTCCTCGGCTCCTCGGCAGATCTGACAATTTACCCAGCTCGCACTGGGCCACTGGGCTCCCCCTTCCCCTGTTTCTTGCCGTGGCGGACGGCATTGTTAATGTTTTCCCTTCTGCAGTAGATCAATATGTTTGGAAGCAGACAAACAGCTCTCCTTGGCCAGCCAGACACTTCCCGTTTAGCAGGCAGCCGCTGGGAGGGCTGACAGCAGATGTACACAGCAGAATCAACAGCTAGCACCAGAGTCAACATTAAACACAGCACCAGAATCAACAGCAGGGACACAGGGCTGATGAAGAATGAACACGAGCTCCGAATCAACAGCTAGCTGGAATGCTAATTTGGCCGTTGGGCGACTGGCCTTTTGTACAGTAGTACTTGGCTCTCGTTTGGATTCTGGTATCAAGTCGGTTCCGGTGCCGTGTGGATTTTGCCGCGTTGCCTGTGGATGCAGCGCTACCTAGTGGGGATAGAACCAAGGAATCAACTCACAACAGACAGGCCCAAGGAATCAACTCACAACAGACAGGCCCAAGGAATCAACTCACAACAGACAGGCCCAGGGAATCAACACACAACAGACAGGCCCAAGGAATCAACACACAACTGACAGGCCCAGGGAATCAACACACAACAGACAGGCCCAAGGAATCAACTCACAACAGACAGGCCCAAGGAATCAACTCACAACAGACAGGCCCAAGGAATCAACTCACAACAGACAGGCCCAAGGAATAAACTCACAACAGACAGGCCCAGGGAATCAACACACAACAGACAGGCCCAAGGAATCAACACACAACTGACAGGCCCAGGGAATCAACACACAACAGACAGGCCCAAGGAATCAACTCACAACAGACAGGCCCAAGGAATCAACTCACAACAGACAGGCCCAAGGAATCAACTCACAACAGACAGGCCCAAGGAATCAACACACAACAGACAGGCCCAAGGAATCAACACACAACAGACAGGCCCAAGGAATCAACACACAACAGACAGGCCCAAGGAATCAACTCACAACAGACAGGCCCAAGGAATCAACTCACAACAGACAGGCCCAAGGAATCAACTCACAACAGACAGGCCCAAGGAATCAACTCACAACAGACAGGCCCAAGGAATCAACTCACAACAGACAGGCCCAAGGAATCAACTCACAACAGACAGGCCCACGGAATCAAACATCCTCCGAACAGACAAGAACAAAATCCACATCTACAGGGATGAAGAACGAATGTACAGCCGGACTTAAGCACGTTACAAGACAGAATTGAGTCGAAGATCAAATCAAAACTCAGTCATAAATTCCCAGCAGAGCGGCAAATGCCAAATGTCTTGATCCTCTGCACACAGTGCCACCCGAACCAGACTGAGCACACAGTCTAGCCTGCCACAGACTAAACCAATATCTGACTAAACCAATACCATTCTGTACTGTCACACACAAACATTTATTGTTGGTGTGTGTGTGTGTGTGTGCTGGCTTTGAAGAGGCTATATACAGTGGCTTCACATTCGCTTCAGCCAGTCAACGTATGCACCCTCTGTGTGTGTGTGTGTGTGTGTGTGTGTGTGTTTGCCTCGTGGTGGGCGACGCTGTTAAAAGGCTCTGTTCTATGGAGATAACAGGGTGTTGTTATCTGTGCATCGGAGGCTGGGTCCTGGGGGGTGAGGGAACGGGGGAGGACTTGTCGCTATACTGCTCGCTCTGCATATTACAGGATTACACATGGAACCTTTAGACACACTCCGGCTCAGCCTGACTGTCCCCGCCCCCCCGGCTACACATACCGGTGCACGTTAGCCAATCAGAAATGAGAATTTCACACGCTGCCCAAAGAATTACCAAATGAAGCGTTTTCTTTTGACGGCTATGAGTTACGTGTGTGTGTGTGCGTGCATATGCACACTCACACACACACGCACACGCACGCACACGCACACGCACACACGCACATGCATTTTTAGAGGAAATGTAACTATCCCAATGTCAAGGATTTACAACTGCAATAAAGAAGACGTGGTTGTCTAGTACAGATACACGTGTTATGTGTAGATAATATGCTGATTAGGTTTTATGTCGTGTTCGGTTGAAAGCCTAAACTCCGGTTTTGATAGGGAACAGGAACACAATGTATGGGAGACATTACATACATACATACATACATACATACATACATACATACATACATACATACATACATACATACATACATACATACATACATACATACATACATACATACATACATACATACATACATACATACATACATACATACATACATACATACATACATACATACATACATACATACATACATACATACATACATACATACATACATCCATCCATCCATCCATCCATCCATCCATCCATCCATCCATCCATCCATCCATCCATCCATCCA
>CM055760.1:6029812-6039812 GCA_029465975.1 Dallia pectoralis | reverse complement strand
CTCGCTATCATCTCACTGACAAGCAGACATCTTGGTCTTCACTTCAACTGCGCTTTCCCCTGGTTATATAAGCATACTGTAGAAGAGAACACTTAAAACTCCAATCAGCAGTTCAAATAATAACCACGGGTTCTCCCTGCCAATGTTTTGGTAAAAAGTGGATGGATACATTTTGTGTGTGTGTGTGTGTGTATAATTTCGAGCTAGCCATCCATCATATCAAAATGGTAGTTATAAACATGGTTTGATGTTGTTATGCATTTACTCTGATTTGAAATGCGTATATTTCGATTTCAGAAGGGAATATGCAGGTACCTTTTGGTACTTTACTTCTATAAGTCCAAAAATGTGCTTTTCAATGGGCTATTCGAGAACGTCGTGAATGCAATTGGCACAGATCCTACACGGAAGGACACATTTATCATATAATATCTCTTTCGGTCAGATCAGGTGCATCGGAGGCAGGAAAATATCTTTGTCTTTATCAGATGCTGAGCTTCATGTCTGTGTGGGGTGGGGTGGGGTGGGGGCTCAGAGAAGGAGGGTGTCTGATACACTGTAAAAGACAGATAGGTGGTAAAAGATGAGAGAGAGAGAGAGAGAGAGAGAGAGAGAGAGAGAGGGGCACTAGAGAAAGGAAAAGGGGTGATTGAGAGAGGGAGATAAACAGGAAAAGGAGAGGCGGCTCACAACAATAAATCAAGTTCCAGACTAATCTATTTAGCATGCTCCTACCATTATCCTGACAGTGAAACAGCTAATTAATTAACTGATTCCACAATGAAGAGGTTTTCAACGAGCCCGTTTAGGTAATTACTACAGGGGAGCTGATCTGGCCAGTCATTTAACAAATAGACGGAGAGATCCGTGGCTGACAGCTACCCTGCGTTATATCACCTGATGCTTTTCCACACTCAAAAAGGGCCCAAAATAATATGTTATTTCTCCAGGCCCGTTATTGTGTATGGTGTGCCCGGTGCGTACGTGCGTGCATTTGTGCGGGTGCTGTTGATTCTACGACTCTTCACAGAGCTCGTGTTTCCCAGCATGGTGAGAATTGTAATTCCATGGACATGAACTAATAATCAGTCTTCTGTATCTCAGGGAGTCATTACAACCAGCATCATCAATAAGACGCCAGGAAGTGTGTGGATGTGTTTAACTCTTTGAAGTAAAGATCAGAAAGTCTCTGTTATGTCTTTTTAACTCAATAGTTTTTTAGAACTGGACCGGAGAGTAACATAGAATATCTAATTGCATTAACCAGTAGTGAGCTGGTTCACAATGACATTGTTAACTCTCGCTAGACTTCCTGACCGTTTCAAAAATTAATTCATAATTTTGTCATCAATGCAGCAGCGGTATAATGAAATACAATTCTAAAATGGGGTTCTCAATTTCGTAAAGAGGTTTAAAAAGGTATTAACACCTACAAAAACATGATTCACGACAGTATACATAACTAAAATCTGCGGTTAAATTCAGTTGTGGCATTTGCAGACATAATACAACTTCTATTGAATTCCCTGTAAAACAAATACATAGCACTTAACTCACCTAAATGGATGAGTGTGTCCGAACCCTTGACAGGTAGTGTAGACGTGGATTCAACAGGTAATATTAAGGGGGCCAGCTGACGCTGTGTGCAGTCATAAGCCAGGTTAACCTCAACACCGACGTGCTAAGTGAGGAATTCCGTTTGGAATCCAGCCAAGAATTAGGTTATCCAACAACTGGAACTTTTAATCATCCGCTGCAACATGCATTAAGAATGACTGCTGGGGTGGAGAAGATTGATGACTGAGAATACCTGAATGATATCAACTGGAATAGCCATCTAAATACTGGCTGTAAAAACCCCCAAAAAGACAGGGACTTGGTGGGGAGAAATCTGCCAGGTTATTCTTTTTATTACGTTGCACATAAAACGGGGACATAAAACCACACATGAAATGGGAACACAAACTTTCTGGAGGGCTTCTTTTATTTCGTTTTTGTATGGCGTGTCCATTGCAAAAGATTTGTGTTCACGAAAAGCCATCACAATGTATAATAGCGAAAAGTAGTCTGCAGACTATAGTAGACGTTTGACAGGTTTAGAATTCCGCTTAAATATTTAACCAGAGACTTTGCCTCTAGGAGAATTGCAATTAATTGATAAATCACCCACCAAGATTTCAAAGGTTTCAAATGCATTGTTCCGTCTCTGTATGTATGATCGAACCCTGCTGCAATAAGAATAAATCAGCAAACCAACAGTTAAACCAGCAGCTATGTTAACCTTGTGCACCCGGCTGCAGAGGAGAGAATCTACGGGATTTTCTTCAGGTCATCTTGGTCAGAGCACCTATTGGTAACCAGCCAACCCCTCCACAGTCCACAGTGTGGGAAAGTCCGGTCTAAAGCCAGTGGTCTTAACACACCGCTGCAAGGAGCCAGCGGTCAGCGAACAAAACGTGGTTCTTTTTTGTCCTAAGATTCATTGACCTGATGGGGAGGTGGGGGGGGTGTGCACTGGACAGACAGCACATCAGATCACAGCACTTCTCGTTGTCTCTTACTCGCTCTCTCTCTCTTTCGGTTTCTCTCTCTCTCGGTTTCTCTCAATAAACAGTCAATTCACCATCAATAAGTAATAGTGGTCCTTTCATGGTGTCCATTCCCAGGGGCGTCTTTATTACCACAGGCCACTCTGTTTGTTTGTTCCCCTCTGGAAAGGAGCTGAATGGGGTCGACGTCAGGGGTGGGCAGGGGTTGGGTGTGTGTGTGTGTGTGAAGGCTTGGGAGCTGAGCGGAGCGCTGGGTTGTGTGTGTGTGTGTGTGTGTGTGTGAAGGCTTGGGAGCTGAGCTGGGTGGAGCGCTGGATTGTGTGTGTGTGTGTGTGTGTGTGTGTGTAGGCCTGAGAGCTGACCTGGGTGGATGGCTGGGTTGTGTGTGTGTGTGTTTGTAGGCCTGGATTGTGTGTGTGTATGCGAGAGAGGAGAGAGAGGAGAGAGAGACTGTGTGTGTATATAAGAGAGAGAGAGACACTGTGTGTTGGAAAGAGTGACAGTGTGTGTGTATGACACAGGTCTTACGAAGGACAGCTTGGTCTATGTATTACAGTTCTGGTCTAAACTGAATAACATTCAGGAGAATCATGAATAGCCAGTAATTAAAGGAAGTTGTGTGTGTGTGTGCGCTTCTGTCGTTGTCTGTACATGTGTAATTAGAATAAAAAACACACAGCCACACATGGCCCACCACACACACACACACACAGGTAGGAATTAAGGTTTCTCTGCACACTGCTGCACACAGACAGACATACAGACCACACACACACACACACACACACACACTAGATATACCCTAGACCACACACACCCATACACACTACACATCTACTAGTGTGCACACACACACACACACAGATAGCAGAGAAAATGACAAATTGTGTGAATTGATTTTATATTACCCCTCTTCAACACTGGGATTTATTGACACACTGCGGTGAGTGACTACTCCAGCACGCTGTTCAAAATATACATATAATCCCCCCCTTTACCCCGCACACTTCTCCCCTTCCTCCTACTTCTTTCCCCTCCTTCCCCACCTCTCTGTCTGACTGGTTTCACCCCGCTGTTCTCTTTCATGCCTCCCTCTCCACCCTTCTCCTCCCTCTCTCTATCTACCTCCCTCTCTCCCTCCCTCTCATTCGCTCCATTTCTCCACACATGCGATTTGCCTAACAATAAGTGGTTCTGGCCAAGGTCAGATAAGAGCCGCGCAGCCCAGGAAGCCTCTACCACTCTTCCTTTCATCCCTCTCTCCTCTCTCCTCTTTCTCCTCACAGCTTTCGAATTATCTCTCCGCCGCACATAATAATAATGACTGAGAACGGTGGTGCTGAGATAAGAAGGCAGAAGCTGAGACGGAACGAGAGAAAGGGGGAGGAGGGAAGGGGAGGAGGTGGAGAAGGAGCAAAGGAAAGGGGAGGTGAATGAGGGACAAGGAGAGAAACAGAGGGGTAAAGGAGGAAGCGATGGGGATGGAGTGAGGGGTGCAGAGTTTGGGCAGGAAAAATAAGGGACTTTTCTCCTTCCATCGTTTGATGGAGGTTGTCAGAAAGAGAGAGAATAAAAGTTATTATCTAAGACCGCTTGGTTGAGCAAGAGTTCATAGAGACAGACACATACAGACAGGCACAGACACAGACAGGCACAGACACATACAGACACAGACAGGCACAGACACAGACAGGCACAGACACAGACAGGCACACGCAGACACAGACAGGCACAGACACAGACAGGCACAGACACAGACAGGCACACGCAGACACAGACACAGACAGGCACAGACACAGACAGGCACACGCAGACACAGACACATACAGACATATAAAGACACACACAGACAGGCGCAGACACATACAGACATATAAAGACACACACAGACACGCACAGACACACACAGACAGGCGCAGACAAATACAGACACATACAAACACACACAGACACGCACAGACAGGCACAGACACATACAGACATATAAAGACACACACAGACAGGCGCAGACACATACAGACATATAAAGACACACACAGACACGCACACACAGACACAGACAAATACAGACACATACAAACACACACAGACACGCACAGACAGGAACAGACACATACAGACACAGACAAATACAGACACACGCAGACACACACAGACAGGCGCAGACAGGCACAGACACATACAGACATATAAAGACACATAAAGACACACAAAGACACGCACAGACAGGCACAGACACATACAGACAAATAAAGACACACACAGACAGGCACAGACACATACAGACAAATAAAGACACACACAGACACGCACAGACACGCACAGACACAGACAGACAGACACAGAGAAATACAGACACAGACAAATACAGACACAGACAAATACAGACACATACAGAACCACACAGACACGCACAGACACAGACAAATACAGACACAGACAAATACAGACACATACACATAAAGACACACACAGACACGCACAGACAGGAACAGACAGGCACGGACAAATACAGGCACAGACAAATACAGACACATACAGACACAGACACAGACACAAATGCTTGCACATAGATACTACATTGACCACCTTGTGCATAAGCCACAACAGCAGAGCAGATTTGTTAAGTATTGCGTTCATCTTAAGAAGACTATAAATGTCTAGACCTGTTAAAGGTTTCTTCAGACTGTCCACATGTAACGCCAATGCACAGGACCAATTCAATCAATCAGTGCATCTACCAAATGTGAACAGAAAAGCATCAGCAGTTACCAAGTGCTTAAACAGACATCAAGACTAAATCCCCACAGAGAAAGCAGTCAAATGTTTAAGTACACGGCTTAGAAAGGAATTCAAGGAGGAAACCTAGAGAGGAGCCAGGCAAGAGGGTGGAAGATTATTTTCTTACTATGCCGGGTGATGATTACAATACAAACATGGTGTCAGAACTGATATCTGTTCTGTTAAAAACAGCTGTGTTTGCATTGATGACGGACACGCCCTTTTAATTCAGTTACCGCCACCGTGCTTTTTTGGCAGGTTGCAAAAAAAGCGCCACGAAAATGTTAAAACCAAAATCTGATTCACCCGTGATACGTTGCTTTATAAAGCCAGGAAGCATTACCAGACGCCCACAACTTCCCCCTGGCTTTCTCGTCTTCAAAACAGAGCAGTCTGGACGGCAAGTTAATGGCTAATTAGACTGCAAATGATTATCTTACTTACACTCAATTCTTATGTACAGACAGAATGTTTTCTCTGCAATGCACATAAGCTTTAGAAAAGTAACTTGAAGGTGAGCATGTATATGACATTATAACTCTGAACATCTTCAAAAACAGATTTATGGAATACTTCTATTTTGAAGTGCCACGCAAACGTATTCAAACCCCCAACTATTCCATTTCTTTTTTATTCCGACTGGTACGTTCACGTTCTGTTCTATCTTATTTGAAAACACCGACACTGAATATCAATTACTGCACGACGATGTCGGATTCATATGTGCGAATTCATATTCAAATCCTACAAATTAATATTTGGTAGTGCTACCTTTGACTACAATAGAAGCTCTAGGCTTTAGTAAGTATGTGCCAGTTTTGAACACAGTCATTTTGGCCCATTTATCTGCAGATAAGCTCCAGGTGGGACAGGACGGTATGGACAATGGGTGTGAATTTACATTTTCTAATAATAGCCCAGATTGTCAATGCTATTGAGATCAACACTTTGAATTAAATATTCTATGAATATAATATCAAACAAAATAGAATTCAATGTACCATTTACAATTTAGTACAATTTGTCAGACTTGGTCTACATTTAAACGTGTTTCTTTAAAATTCCCGACTTTTAATTCCAGTGCATATTCCCATTGTTGGATAGTGATAGGATCACCACTTTATGTTAGAATAATAGTACAGAGAATTATTTGCACATATATTGACCTGCAGTTTGGAGACCAGACTGACCTGAACCACAACAGATATTGACTATTGCAGTTCAGATGGCAGGACAGACCTGACCACTGAACATATATTGACCAGTTTGGATGACGACCTGAACATAACATATTTACTATTGCAGTTCAGATGGCAGGACAGACTGACCTGAGACCACTTCAACATATATTGACTATTGCAGTTTAGATGACAGACAGACTGGCCAGAACATATATTGACAGACTGACCTGAGACCACGTGAACATATATTGACTATTGCAGTTTAGATGGCAGGACAGACTGACCTGAGACCACGTGAACATATATTGACTATTGCAGTTTAGATGGCAGGACAGACTGACCTGAGACCACGTCAACATATATTGACTATTGCAGTTCAGATGGCAGGACAGACTGACCTGAGACCACGAAACATATATTGAGCAAACAGCTGAAGACAGTGAACATATATTTACAGGTAGATCTCAGAAACAAACAAACTGACCTGAGACCACGTGAAACGTATGTGACAGACCACGTAACATATATTGACTATTGCAGTCTGGCAACGGGAGAGACCACAGCTAACAGGAAACAGGTATCTCAGAAACAAACAAACTGCTTGAAACGAGTGATAACGATCTGGCAACGGAACATGGAAGTCACCTGGTCGGGGCGTGGAGACAATAACAAGACATATGAACCAGATCAGGGTGGGACAATACTGGTCTCAAAGCCCAAAGCTCATCATATCTCCCTGGCATCACCTTCAGGTTGATTGGGTGCCTGAGAGCCCAATCACGGAGGAATACTAGAGAGTGTTTCTCTTCCAGCGCGTAAGGACCTCCAGTCTAGAGTTTGTCGTAAAGCGAACATCATGATAAGAACCGGAACTAAATTAATTGTGCTTTGTAAGATACAGCCCTATCCGTGTTCTTGGTGAGGGCTGAGGAAATCATTATTCTTTAAAGAAATGAGTTCCTAAAATTGACTGTATGAGGTACAATGAGTGTTAGTGAACATATCAAAGTAAACACTATCATCCTACAAGTGGTAAAGAATGACAACGTGCCATTGGATTGGTAGCAGGCTTTAATAAAACCGTTTGTAATCACGGCCAACTATGCCAGCAATTTTAATTGAACCATTGTCTAGTCTCTGGATAGAATTATCCTGCATTTTGCCAAATTTTAGCATTTTGGACCAATGACAAATAAATGGTTTAAAACTGATGGTCTTTGCAATTGTTCATTTTTATGGTCCAACTATGACCACAGCATGACCCCATCATGACCTCACATGGTCCACCAGTACACATTGAGAGTGATTTGTTGACAGACACGTCTTTATAGAATATCGTAATGACACTATGGGCGCTTCCTAATTAAAAATATATGAATCGAAGGCAAAAATATGAATGACGTTTTCAGACGATCACTTTATTTGAACAGACGGTAACCATCTACGGTAGAATAAAATCCTTAATGAACTGTCCTCACCTACACCACAGCACAAAAACCCAGACAAAACCACACTCCCTGAAAAACAAACGATAAGCGGCTTCATACAACCATTGACAAACCTGACCACCCATCACATCAGCCAGTATCCGTTCTGAAATCTCCCCAATCCCCCCAACCCCAAACCCCCAGAAACCCCTGTGCAACCCCAAACGTCTGTACCAGGGCCACCAGGCAGGGTAAGCCACGCTGCATGTCTGGTTCTCCCAGGGCTTTTCTCAGCACCACCTACCCCCCAGATGAGCTGCTATCAGCGGGCTTAGCCTCTCTGCTCTGGGCTGATATTCACATGGGTGGGTGTGGAGGGGTACTGTGTGTATGCTTGTGTGTGCAAGCGTGTTTGCCTAAGTGTGTGTGTGTGTGTGAAGATGACTATCAACGCTGTATTATGAGTGTAAAACGATGGCAGATTAGTAGTACCCCCTCTAGTCCTTTCTTTCTTCCGGCTCCCTCCATCTTTTTCCCCCTCATCGGGGCCGCCTGTCCCTCTGTGTGTCACCCCTGTGTCAGGCCACTGAGGGGTGGGTGTAGTAATGCTATTCTGTCCCCTCTTATCTTCCTGCTCAGGCCCTGTCGCCTGCTGACCCATGAACCAGCCAACGGGAGAAAGCCGGAGGGAAGGGGAAGGTGGTCTGGAGGCGGGGAATTAAGGAGTTGAAGGAGGCGGAGGTAGAGGGAGCAAGGGAGAGATGGAGAAACCGGGGAGGAGGAGGAGTCGACCACCATGATGGTACACGAGGTCTGTCTCACCCCGGGTTCATCAGAACCTCCGTTTGGACTCCACCGTGATGGTACACGAGGTTGGGGTGTTTTAAAATGACCGGCTTCCACCATTGCAGCACAACCAAACACCAAACACCAGACAGCGTAAATTACGTCAAATCTGAGGACAACGAATATTGTGTTGTAGCGTTGTGGTGGTATGTGAGCGGTAACTCATGTCAGCTTATGGACACAGACGGACGGAGGATGGAAGGTTGTGTCATGAGTCATGCTGCCTTATCACTTATTCACATTTTAAAATACACGTTGTTCGTGTTTATTTCATCCACTGTGAGGTACTTCGAGAGGCTCGTGAAAGATCCCCCACCTACGTCGTGCCCGATATCGTTGACCCACAGCACCGACAGAGACACAGTTGCCCGGCCACCACCGTTCTGAAGGGCAGACCCGGACCAGAGAAACACAGTTACATGCCACAAGTCTCACCAAGGAGCTGTGAGATCCGGCGCAAAACCCAGATGGTGTCACCTGCTTGAGACTGACCGTTGACACTGAGGCTCCACAAAAGCGCCGGTCACTCTCGAGTCGAGGTGGAGAGGTCCAAGTACCTCCCAACTCCGCTGTGGGTGGCCAACAGCTGAAGATTTGCTGAATTTGCTGTCGCGGACCAACCTAACCTTTTCACAGAGGTCTCAATGGCCCTGTGACAGAACTATATTATTTTGATCAGTGCAAAGGCTGTTCGGTATTACGAGGGAATAGTCAAAAAACGTCACCGGGAAGCTTTCGCGCGGCCTGTCTGCTACGTGTGATTTGCATACCTGCCTTTTGGTGGAAAAACAGCCAATTCCAAGCGGCCACTCTCGCTAGCAGACCTTATCTGTGCTTTCAGTCTGAATCCCACCAATGAGTGACTGTCAAGCCTTCGCCGAATTCTTCATTTGTGTGAATTGATGAGAAGATGAGTGAAGTTAATATGCATTAGAGCGTGGTGTCAAACTCTGGCACGTGGAGATAACGGTCTCATCTTCCCCTGACTGATAACAGCCAACATGGGGGGGGGGGAGAGTTATGATGTGAAAGGAAGGAGATAAGAAGAGGGACTGGGAGAAGGGGGAGGATCGAAGAGACAAGGGGGAGTAAAAGGAGGAGGATGAGTAGATGGAGGAAGAGATGAAGATGGAGTGAGGAGGAGATACTGGAGGACAGAGGAGTAGAAGCTAAAGGAGGAGGTTGAAGAAACGAGGAGGAAAAAGGAGAAGCGGAT
>CM055760.1:6010728-6014312 GCA_029465975.1 Dallia pectoralis | reverse complement strand
CACTCTCCTGCTCTCTCTCTTTCTGTTGCACTCTCTCTTAATTTCTCCCCACTTCCCTCACTCCTGCCCTCACTTTACCTCTCACTCCATTTGGTCAGGAGGTGGGGACAAAGCAGAGGCAACCTTTTCAAAGTGAGGATGGGAGGAGGACAGCTGTTTGGGATGGCTGTTAAAATGCAATCTGTCTCCCTTCCCTCTGGCCCATTCAGTCAGCGACACACAAAATGTTTTAAGCGTGGCCACAGTATAACGCGAAGGCATTACCGAACTGTCACCAGTCATTTTGAAGCAAAACTAACAAACACCCCATGCCATTAGCCAGATGTGACGTCAAATACCAAGTAGGACACACAGTGAAACATAGTTAGATATATAGGTGGAAAAGTGTTTGCATGTGACCGCGAATGTACGTGTGTGTGTGTGTTCACAAATGTCCATCAGTCAGCTCTAGTGGAAATCAGCACATTTCACTGAGAGGTTGTGAGGAGGTTAGAGAGACGAAGGTGGGGTTGGGGAGACGAAGGTGGGGTTGGAGAGACGAAGGTGGGGTTGGAGAGACGAAGGTGGGGTTGGAGAGACGAAGGTGGGGTTGGAGAGACGAAGGTGGGGTTGGAGAGACAAAGGTGGGGTTGGGGAGACAAAGGTGGGGTTGGGGAGACAAAGGTGGGGTTGGGGAGACGAAGGTGGGGTTGGAGAGACGAAGGTGGGGTTGGAGAGACGAAGGTGGGGTTGGGGAGACGAAGGTGGGGTTTGGGAGACGAAGGTGGGGTTGGAGAGACGAAGGTGGGGTTGGAGAGACGAAGGTGGGGTTGGAGAGACGAAGGTGGGGTTGGGGAGAGGAAGGTGGGGTTGGAGAGACGAAGGTGGGGTTGGAGAGACGAAGGTGGGGTTGGAGAGACGAAGGTGGGGTTGGAGAGACGAAGGTGGGGTTGGAGAGACGAAGGTGGGGTTGGAGAGACGAAGGTGGGGTTGGAGAGACGAAGGTGGGGTTGGAGAGACGAAGGTGGGGTTGGAGAGACGAAGGTGGGGTTGGGGAGATGAAGGGAAAGACGGAAATATGGGAAGGAATAAGACAAGGGATAAGAATACTAGGAATAGAGTCTTTGTGTGTGTGTGTGTGTGTGTGTGTGTTGGGAGCTGAAATCCATGTTGATAAATCATGTGGTCACTGGTTTCGGCCTGTGTTTATCTCCCTCTGTCAGGGGAGAGTGGGGGGCTGAGATACTGCACACACACACACACACACACACACACACACACACACACACACACACACACACACACACACACACACACACACACACACACACACACACACACACACACACACACACACACACACACACACACACACACACACACACACACACACACACACACACACACACACACACACACACACACACACACACACACACACACACACACACACACACACACACACACACACACTAAAGAAAAATGATGAGAGAGTATGTTATTAGCACGGAGGTGAATGAGCAGAGAAAGAGAGAAAGGAGGTGATATAGAATGAGGAGAAGGGGAGAAAAGAGCAAATGCAAGGAGAGAGAGGGAGAAAGAGGAGTGTGGAGAAGAGGGCAGATGCAGAGCATGAGGGAGGAGAGAGGGAGGGAGGGAAAGACACTGAGAGGGAGCTGAGAAAGAGAGAGATACAGAAACAGAGAAATGTTCGGGTAAAGAAGAATCTCTAGACGGTGACACACACACACACACACACACACACACACACACAGTCTAATTAGCTGGTGTCCTTTGTTGGAGCTGACTAAGGGCCTGATTGGTGTTGAGAAGTGTGTCAGCACCCTCTACTACTTCCTCAACACCTCCCACCGTATGCACCTCCCACCGTATGCACCTCCCACCGTATGCACCTCCCACCGTATGCACCTCCCACCGTATGCACCTCCCACCGTATGCACCTCCCACCGTATGCACCTCCCACCGTATGCACCTCCCACCGTATGCACCTCCCTCCGTATGCACCTCCCTCCGTATGCACCTCCCTCCGTATGCACCTCCCACCGTATGCACCTCCCACCGTATGCACCTCCCACCGTATGCACCTCCCACCGTATGCACCTCCCACCGTATGCACCTCCCACCGTATGCACCTCCCACCGTATGCACCTCCCTCCGTATGCACCTCCCTCCGTATGCACCTCCCACCGTATGCACCTCCCACCGTATGCACCTCCCACCGTATGCACCTCCCACCGTATGCACCTCCCACCGTATGCACCTCCCACCGTATGCACCTCCCACCGTATGCACCTCCCACCGTATGCACCTCCCTCCGTATGCACCTCCCTCCGTATGCACCTCCCACCGTATCCACCTTCATCCCTTTCTCTACCTTCATCCCTTTCTCTCTCCCACTCCTCGTCTCAGCATTCCCTACTCGTCTCTAGCTCTTTACCATCAACTATCCTTCCATATTTCAAGATACAGGAAGAAAAGAATATTCTACTGAAGAGAAAGAGAGAAAAGAGTCTGGTACAACAGTGAATGACAGAGCCTTTAGTCTTACTTGTAGTGCGAGTTGTGTTGACGATAAAACTCTATCTTTGCTTGGTTGACAAGTTTATTGAAAAGTCACACACACACACACACACACACACACACATACACATTCTTCTGGGGACTGGAAATTTAACCCAGAAATCAATGCTCCATATTCCCAAACCTCGAAACCAAAGTGTAAACCTTAATCTAACCTTAATTTACCAAAATGGTTCTGGGTTCTGTGAGTCAGCAACAAAAGCCACAGTAAAATAGATGGAATGTTGCTATGGAAATCACCCCAGACATGCAGTTAAGTGGAGCATTTTATGTTATCGATCACAAACTGGTAAGGCTTTACTTCACCTGGCATCACCTGGCATCGCTTTGTCGAAAAGCTAGTTGGATTTAAGATCTCATCCAGATCTACTGATTCTTTTTACTTTTTACTGCATTGTGGCTCTCACAGGGGTATCAAACCCACAACCTGTGGCGTAGCACAAGCCAGGCACTTACCGAGTTAGCCACAGTGATTGTAGTCCTAAAAATGAACGAAGACTACAATTACACGAATAACTACAATTAAAACAAAATTACAAATATTTTTTTAAATGTTGAACTAAAGTGTTCACATTGAGGAACGTCTCTAGATAATGAAACTTGGCAGCTCTGTGTCCCGGGTCACAGAACAACGCCTTCTGCTGGCCGACCCAGTGGACAAATATCTGTTTCGGTCATCTGTCGTGACAGTCGAACGCTTGTCCCTCAGTCTATCGATCGCCACGTTTACCCAGACTGCCGCGGGGTTCATCAACAGTGTGCTGATGACCAAGCAATAAGCCTCTGAGCGACTCTGCGATTGAGGAGAAGTGAGAACGACCACCTTAAGAAGGAAGTTGAGTCCTGATTTCAAGCACCGCAGCAAGGCACTGCCAAGTGATGACATTGAACAGCTCTGTGCAGTCAATACCTTATTCTGCACCTGCTTTTCTGATTAGCTTATGCGTTTTTTGTTTTCTAATGTTTTTAGAAACATCACGGAACCGAACGCTAACTGTAATTTT